>CAUYQV010075064.1:0-52906 GCA_963574575.1 Galagoides demidoff
CATGGCATCACAGCTCACAGCAACCTCCAACTCCTGGGCTCAAGCGAGTCTCCTGCCTCCGCCTCCCAAGTAGCTGGGACCACAGGCGCCCGCCACAACGCCTGGCCATTTTTTGGTTGCAGCCATCATTGTTGTTTGGCGCCCGGGCTGGGGATTCGAACCCGCCACCTTAGGTGTACGTGGCTGGCATCTTAGCCGATTGAGCCACAGGCACCAAGCCAAAATGATTTCTTCTTACTGAAAGATTTTAATTATCTATGTAAATGATATAATCAGTTTTGCAAGAGAACCAAATTTTCTCTCAGGTGAATTTTGAAACCAGATTTTCTCTCAGATGAGTTAAGAAAATTGTCTTGAGCAGCACCATAGCTCAGTGGGTAGGGTGCCGGCCACATGCACCAAAGCTGGCAGGTTTGAACATGGTGTGGGCCAGCTAAACATCAATGACAGCTGCAACAACAAAAAAATAGCCAAGAATTGTGGCGGGTGCCTATAGTTCCAGCTACTTGGGAGACTGAGGCGAGAGAATTGCCTATGTCCAAGAGTTGGAGGTTGCTGTGAGCTGTGATGTCATGGCACTCTACCGAGGGTGGCATAATAAGACTCATGTCTCAAAAAAAAAGAAAATTTTCTTTAATATTTGATTTTCTGTGATCTATTTGGTTTTCATTCTTTGTCAGTATTCCATTAATATATATTCCATTAATACTTAACACATATTTCTTTTTATGTTCAAAGCAAGTTCTCATTCTGAGTTGGGGAAGGGTATTGTAAATTAGTATAATGTCTCAGGAAGACAGAAACCACATCCTACTGCTAGGAATTTATCAAGTAGTGCTGAATTTGTGAAAGCATTTAACAAGAATATTTATTGCTATATTGTTTAAAAAGGCAAAAAGGGAAAACAAATGATAAGCAAACTAAAATATCCCCATATCAGTAGTATATTTGTATAAAACACATCTAATCAATTCTTAATGTGCAGCCTTTAAGAATAATGTAAAAGAATATATACTTAGGGGTCAGGCACAGTGGCTCATGCCTGTAATCCTAGCACTCTGGGAGGCCAAGGCAGGTGAATTGCCTGAGCTCACAGGTTCAAGACCAGGTTAAGCAAGAATAAGACCCCATCTCTAAAAATAGCCAGGTGCTATGGTGGGCACCTATAGTCCCAGCTACTTGGGAGGCTGAGGCAAAAGATTCACTTGAGCCCAGGAGTTTGAGATTGCTGTGAGCTATGATGCCATGGCACTCTACCTAGGGTGACAAAGTGAGACTCTATCTCAAAAAAATAAAAATAGATAAATAAATAAAATGGTTCATTCTTCTCTTAGTACAATAATCAGGGAATCTTCATTAGTTATTGTGAACACCTAGAATTTTATGCTTATTTTTGTCTTGAGACTTGATTCACCTTTTGAAAATTACTTCCATTCTGGCAGCAATAACTGTTAGTAGTATATGGAAAAGTAATTGATATTTACCCCCCTGGGTAGAGTGCTATGGCATCAGAGCTCATAGCAACTTCCAACTCCTGGGCTCAAGCAAGTCTCCTGCCTCCACCTCCCAAGTAGCTGGGACCACAGGCGCCCACCACAACGCCCGGCTATTTTTTGGTTGCAGCTGTCATTGTTTGGCGGGCCTGGGCTGGATTCGAACCCTCCAGCTCAGGTGTATGTGGCTGGCGCCTTAGCCACTTGAGCCACAGGCACTGAGCCAAAGTAATTGGTATTAATTTCAACATCATTTTTGTTGTTCTGTTAAAAGTATGTTTCTACAAGTCAGCCAGTGATTTATATTTTTAAATTTCTCTTTAAAGGTTGGGCACATGGGTCACACCTGTAATCTAGCACTTTGGGAGGCTGAGGCAGGAGGATTCAAGACCAGCCTGAGTAACACAGCAAGAACATAGAAAAAAATAGAAAAATTAGCTGAGTGTTTTCGTGCATACTTGTAGTCCTAGCTGCTTGGGAGGCTGAAGTGGGAGGATTGCTCAAACCCAACACTTTGATGTTGCAGTGAGTTATGATCACGTCGCTATACTCTAGCCCAGGTAACAGAGCAAAACCCTGTTATTTACAGAATAGACAAACATCCAAATGAAATTTTTCTGTCTTTCAGCGTAGTATGCATCATACCCATCAGTTGGGGAACGTTCTTAGAAATAAGCCACAAATTTAAAAGCATCTGTTTAAAACAATTTTTTTTAATTTTGTTTGCTTATAAAATTGAGTCTCTTTCCCCAGAGATAAGACTTGGGATGTTCATGAGTATTTGAATAGTCTTTTTGAAGAATTAAAATCTTGGAGAGATGTATATTGGCGTTTGTGGGGAACAATCAACTGGCTGACTTGTTCAAGGTGCTGTCAGGTGAGTTGTTTTTATTGTTGTTTTTGTTTTTTTTTACAATACCCTACTCTGCAAACATTGGGAATAGGGTTCTTTTGATATCTGCTATTTAATTAGTATATTTGGATGTATTTGGATATAACCCACATCTCTTTAAAAAAGAAAGAAACAGCAGGGTACACTGGTTCAATACTGTAATCCTAGCACTCTGGGAGGCCAAGGCAGGTGGATTGCTTGAGCTCAGGAGTCAGAGACCAGCCTGAGTAAGAGTGAGACCCCATCTCTACTAAAAATAGAAAAACTAGCCAGGTGTGGTGGCACACCCATGCCTGTAGTCCCAGCTGAGGAAAGAGGATTGCCTAAGCCCAAGAGTTTGAGGTTGCTGTACCCTAGATACCATAGCATTCTAGCCTGGACAACAGAGTGAGACTCTGTCTCCAAAAGAAATGAAAGAAAGAAAAGGAAAAAAAATAGTGGCAAAACTAATGATGCTGTGAAACATTGCTTGCATCTGACTTCGTTTCTCTTACCATGTTTCTTCTTTCTCTTTTCTATTTTCATTCCTGAAATAATTCCATGTTGAATTTTTAGAAAAGCAACAGGTTTTAAGTAATCAAGTCAATTTTTTTCAATGGAAAAAAATATGGAATCCTTATTACCTTCAATTATTTTTAGCCAAACTGTCTTTGTTGGCCCATTCATTCCTCTAGAAATTCAGAAACATGTTTGCAATTATGATGATGTTGATATGTTTCCTTGTTGCAATAATAATTCTGTTCTTTAAAAGTTTTTGCTCTCCTTTTATAAATGAAGTCTATAATAAAAGTATAAGAAAGCTTTCTATTTGAAGGAACCTATAATAAACCCTTTTATGGAATAGGTCTTTATAAGTCACAGACAGGGGGGCTAATTAATTCTAGTTACTAATTAATCTTATAGGTAAACCTAGAATTTCCTATACATAGTTATAATTTCTTACAAATTCCTGAAGGCTTCCTCTTCTCAGTAATTTTCTGTCACTTGGGTAATGATTTTCAGTAGAAAGAAGGAAAAGAGGTTATCAAAATCATCACAGTGGGATTTAAAACTGTATAAGGTCCCACCCAAAGGATTCCCTGTGTTCCTCCAATTTTTTAAGTATTAGGTGTAATTGAAGTATAATTTAAATACATTACATCCTTTTTGTGAGGCTTGACACACGCATACAGTTGTGTAAGTACCTTTACATATATAATTAGTTCACATCTATATGGTAGTTGTCCCACATCTCACTAGCAGTTGATATTGTCATGTTTGGGCTTTTTTGTTGTTCTTAGTCTAATTAGCATATAGTGGTCCGCATCACAACTGAAGCATCATTTATAATCAGGGATCTCAAGCTTCTAAAATCTGACTTGTTTAATAGGAATTTTGACAGGTTTTATTCTTCTTCTTTTTAGCACATTGACTATTGGTAGATAATATTTAATATTTATTATGGAGAATTCATAAACTCACAAAACAGTTGTTTATAAAATATTGTGTTGTGAGAATATAATCTTACAGCTTTTATCATAATCAAAATTTTTAATTAAAAGCCATTGCTTAGGGCTGGGCATGATGGCTAACATGTGTAATCCTAGCACTTTGGGAAGCTGAGACCAGTGGATTGCTTGATGTCAGGAGTTCAAGACCAGCCTGAACAAGAGTGAGACCCCATTTCTACTAAAAATAGAAATACTGAGACAAGAAGATCACTTGAGCTCAAGAGTTTGAGGTTGCTATGAGCTATGATGATGCCATGGCACTGTACCCAGGGTGACAAAATAAGACTGTCTCAAAAAAAAGAAGCCATTATAGATATTTGTGAGTGCTGTTGTGTTCAAGATCAGTGCTTAAAATTGTTAATTTTGTTTCTTTCTTTGAATTATTTTCCCAACTTACAAATAAACCTGACTGTTCACTTTATAGGTTAGCCTTGGTAAGTTTTTCTCAGAGATTTCAAAGTCAATGATTCAAAGTTACTTCACAAATTTTATTAATATAGATGCTAAATATTTACCTTAAAAATTACATCAAAGGTGGCTCAGCGCCTATAGCTCAAGCGGCTAGGGTGCCAGCCACCTACACCAGAGCTGGCAGGTTTGAATCCAGCCTGGGCCTTCCAAACAACAGTGACAACCACAACCAAAAAATAGCCGGGTGGTTGTGGCAGGCGCCTATCGTCTCAGCTACTTGGGAGGCTGAGGCAAGACAATCGTGTAAGCCCAAGAGTTTGAGGTTGCTGTGAACTGTGATGCCACAGCACTCTACCCGGAGTAACAACTTGAGACTTTGACTCAAAAAAAAAAAAGGTTATGTATTTTTTTAAGGTAAATATTTAACTCAAGCTTATAAGTCTAATACTTTGAAAGGCCTAATTTGGAGGATTGCTTGAGGCCAGGAGTTCAAGACTAGCCCAGATAACAAAACCAGACACTGTCTCTATAAAAAAATTATTAATAAAAATTAGCTACGTATGGTGGCCTATATTCCTCCTACTCCAGAGACTGAGTTGGGAGGATCCCTATAGCCCAGGAGTTTGATGCCATGAGCTATGATCACACCACTTCAGCTTGAGCAACAGAGGAAGATCCTGTCTCTTTAAAAAATAAATAACCAGATGATGCAAAATTTTATTTTTCTTTGGAAATCTTTTGAGGTGATTGACTTGAATGTACTCCTAGTCAGTTTAATTAATTTGAATTTTGAGTAAGGTGATTTTGTTTTTTGCTGTGTAATTAGCTTTATTGAGGTAGAATTATATACCATAAAATTCACTCATTTATTCATTTTAAGTATGATTCACTGATTTTTTTAGTATATTTACAGAGTTGTGCAGCCATCACCACCATCCAGTTTTAGTACAGTTCCCTTATGTAACAATGGGAGGAAAACCAATGTTGTCAGGAAAGTTAAGGAAGTAGTGTATAAATAAAGAGAGAGTGGTCCGTGGTGTATAATACTGATAAAAAGTACGTAAGTACAAAAAGGTCCCCTATGCCCATTTGCTGCTACCTCCCGTTAACCTCCAACCCTTGGCAACCACTAATCTACTTTATGTCTCTGTAGATTGATTGGCCTTATCTGTACATTTTATATAGGTGGAATCTACAGTATGTGTTCTCAAGTAATTTTGAGATGTGTACTTTCATTGTGGGAATAGTAATTGATTTTATATATTTTTTTTTATTCAGGCATTTCCCTGTATTGAATTTTCACATTGTCAGTTCCACCCAGAAACAGTTGTTTATCCCACTGCTCCAGGTCCATCAAGTGCTGTTGGCACGGGGGTTTACCCCTGCTGTAGCCAGAAGGTTCTTCGGTTTGACCCCACTCAGCTTACAAAGGTAAATTTTGAACCTTGCCCTTTTGTAGTTATACTCCTTAAAGTATATTAAAGTAGCACATTCATGTAGAAAAGACTTCAAACAGTTTGTAAATATGTATAGGAAAAACAATTACCCTTTACACCACTCCCCTGTTTTCCATCTCTTCTTAGAGGTAACCACCATTAACATTTTCCTTTCAGACTTTATTTTGTATACTTGAGGTACAAATTATATGTATGATAGTTTTTGTATTGGAAATGAGACCATATTATTAATATTCTATAATTTGCCTTTTTCATTCAACAACTTATCTATCATTTTATTTAACTGCAGTGTACTATTCCAACCTATGCATACATAACAATTTATTTAACCATTCTCCTATTGATGAACATTTAGGTTGTTTCCAGATTGATGGTATTACAGTATTGCAATGAACATCCTTGCATATATAGGTACAATAGGTGAGTATTGCTATAGGTTAGATTCCTCAATCACTTACACCTTTGAAAATGTCATGTAATTAAATTTCATGAGTGGATGAAAGGAACATAAGCTCTTCATCATCAACACCCATACAAAAAATATTTACAAAGCACCAAAGTTGTGCCATATACACACTGTACAAGGCAAAGGGTAGCATTTGAAATTAGTTTCTGCCTTCATGTAAGTTACAGCTCAGGCAATAATACCAAAAGGGAAAAAAAAAAAGCACACAAAGAAATGTTTGAAGAAGTATAGGGGGCCATAAATATCTATAACAGGCTGATATGATCCAGCCATTGATGTCAAGGGAAGCTTCAAAAGAATTGGCATTTGTTTGAGTCTGGAGAATTCGTAGGAGTATAGGAGGTGAAGAGGAAGGGAAGGGGCATTCCATTCAAACCAGCAAGGCTACCAGGAACATTAAGAGAAATTGGAAGAAACTGAGGCTGTTATGGAAAACACGCATAGTTCAAGACAAGGATAGAGAAGTAAGTAGGTGTCAGGCCATGCAGGGGCAAGACCTTGTAGGTCATGTTAGAATTCTTCTTTTATCTCAGGATTTGAAAGTCTCACTTGCAGTATGGAGATGACTTGAGAAGTAGTCAGTGGAGTCAGCTACAAACGGAGGGTATCACAATCATTTTAGAGAAATGATGGTAGGTGAAGAGAAGTGATAAATTCAGTATTTAAGAGGTGAAACTGAAGTGACGTAACAGATTGTATCGCAGAGAGAGGGAAGCAGTCAAATATGACTTAGTTTCTTGCTGGTGCACTGGTGATGCTATTCACTGAGGAGGAAACAGCAGATGGGAATTGGTTTGGAGAGAGGCTCATGAGTTCTGTTTTGGACATTTTGAATTTGAAGTGCTCTCTGAGCTAACCAGGCAAAGGCAATTAGGTATATACATTCGGAGACTCAGAAAATGGTGAGGCTGAAAATAATAATGTATGAGTTTTCTTGTAAATAAATGATAAAGTCAATGGGAATAGGTGAGCATAAGAAGCAAAGGGAACCTTTGGAACCTTGAGAAACTCCAACATCTAATGTCTGGATAAAGAAGCATGAGCCTGCAAAGGAGAATGATTAGAAGCAGGCAGAATAATGGGAGGAAAACCAAGGAAGATGTCAGGAAAGTTAAGAAGTAATGTATAAATAGTGTTCCATGGTGCGTAATAGTGCTAAGAGGCCAAGTAAAGTAATGAAAGAAACGTGTCCTTTGGCCTTAGGAACCTGGAATTCACAGGTATGAAGAGTAGTTTTGGTGGTGTGCTAGATCTACGAGCCAGTATGGGTTGAAAAGTAAGTGGGAGAGGAACGTGTAGGGACAGTGTAAATGACAGACAGCTGTTCTGGGAAATTTGAGAATGGAGATAGATTTTTGTTTATTGTTTTTATTTTTAAAAGTCAGTGGGAAGAATGCAGTTGAGAAGGAGAGGTTGATAGTACAAGGTTTATGAGAAGGAGGGTACGGTGGGATCTTAAGCACATGTGGCAGTTTTAGTTAAGACAGGAAGAAAGATAGTGCCTCTGTTATAACAGGAAGAAAAAAAAGGATGGTTGCATTTTTTTCTGTTCTCTATAAAGTAAGATAAAGCCATCTGCTAAGAATGAGGGAAGGAGAGAAGGAGAGAAGTATTGAAGGTTTGAAATGGTCTTTTTGGAAAACAGAAGAGTGAGTTTCTCAGAGAAATGCTATATGTTGCTATGCAATTCGAGAGCTCATTGGTGATTGGTAATCATAAATTTAGAGTGGAATCCAACATACGCCTATTTATATCACTCTCTCAGCAGAGTAGGCCTTTGCTGCATGAGTATAGGCATGAGAAAATGGGTACTTTAGTCCATTCAGAGTTGGGATTTTGTCAGATGGGAATAGTAAAATTTACAGACAAGGAATTTGGGGTATGGCCTGAATGTTACTGAATAAAGGATCATAGAATTTAAGCTGGATTACTTTTGTTACATTTGCAGTCAATTACCAACTTTGATTAATCAGAAATTTTATTGGTGAGGGTAATAGTTACTTACATAATGTTTGTAATTTCAAATGTTAGTTATGTGCTTTATATGCAAAGTTATTTAAATTGGGTGTGAGGGCACGAGGTGATTGTAATCCCAGTTCTCTGGGAGTCCAAGGCAGGTGGATTGCCTGAGCTCATGGGTTTGAGACCAGCCTAAGCCAGAGTGAGACCCTGTCTCTAAAAACAGCCAGGCATTGTGGCACCTGCCCGTAGTCCCAGCTACTCAGGAGCCAGAGGCCAGAGGATTGCTTGAGCCCAAGAGTGTGAGGTTACTGTGACACCATAGCACTATACCAAGGGCAACAAAGTGAGACTCTGTCTCAAAAAAAAAATTTTTTTTTAAATGAATAAATAAATTGGGTATGAAACTGTAAAATGAAATTAGCTTTATTAGTACCAAGATATTTCATTAATTCATCATTACTGTGTTTTCAGTAACATGATTTTTTTCATCTTTGCATTTCTTTATGGTCAGGTTTAAGATGTGATTCTTTGGTTTATTATCTTTTTACTTGTATTAACTATAAATATTCCATTTATTGGGAGAGGATTCAAAGAATAAATAGTAATTAAACTGATAAGTCTTGTGTGTAAGACTTCATGTGCATTGATTCAAGTGATAGTCTGGGCTACCTAAAAGTCTAAAAAGTTCCTGTCATGATTTATATTTTCAACAATGGCAGACTGAGTAATTCAGACCAGTCTGTCTATCAAAAGGCAACTAGAAAAAGGTAGATGGAATATAAATATAAAAACCATATTAAAAGTATCAAAAAGCTGGCTTGGTGCCTGTGGCTCAGGCAGCTAAGGCGCCAGCTACATAACCTGAGCTGGTGGGTTCAAATATAGCCCGGGCCCGCCAAACAACGATGTTGCGATCAAAAAGACAGCCAGGCATTGTGGCAGGTGCCTGTAGTCCCAGCTACTTGGGAGGCAGAGGCAGGACAATTGCTTGAGGCCAGGAGTTGGAGGGTGCTGTGAACTATGATGCCACAGCACTCTACCCAGGGTGACAGCTTGAGGCTCTGTCGCAATAAAAAAATAAAAGTATCAAAAAGTTAATAAGATAATGAATTAACGTTAATTCTTAATATTTATACAGAAGAGGATAGGAAGTGACTCAACCTTTTGGGCCTTTTTTTTTTTTTTTTTTTGGCAGTTTTTGGCCGGGGCTGGGTTTGAACCTGCCACCTCCAGCATATGGGGCTGGCGCCCTACTCCTTTGAACCACAGGCACCTCCCCTTTTGGGGCCATTTTTGCCTGGGGATGATTACCAATTTGAAAAAGGTAGCTGAGATACTGGGATGAGCTTTTGGTGTCCTGTTAGGATTTTCGGGAATAGTCAGGGTTGAAGGTCTGCCAAAAGTGGAGACATTAATGAATAACATTCCCACCATTACATTTGAGTGGAGATTTCAAAGAAAATAAGAGTAAATTAGAAGTAAACCATCCTTGCCTACACTGAGGTCTGACTTTGATTCATTTGAATTGCCTAGATTGCCACTATTCCTACCCATGTACCTAGCAAAAGTAATAAAAATCTTCTTTGGAGAATGATAACATTATTTCCAGGTCTCAAATGATTTTTACAAGCAATTTTCCTAACAAAATATTTAGTACACAAAATTATCTGCATAGATACAAATGAGTTGCCAAAAATGGGAATAGCAGAATTTTGGGGGGTTTGGGATTTTTTTGTTTTTGTTTTTGTTTTTTTAGAGATAGAATCTCACTCTGTTGCCCTGGATAGAATGCAGTGGTTTCATAGCTCACAGCAACCTCAAACTCTTGGGCCACAGTGATCTTCCTGCCTCAGGCTCCCAAATATCTGGGACTAAGAAACCCACCACAATGCTTGGCTAGTTTTTCTATTTTTAGTAGAAATGGGGTCTCACTCTTGCTCAGACTGGTCTCAAACTCTTGAGCTCAGGCTATCCATCTGCCTTGACCTGCCAGAGTACTATGATTACAGGTATGAGTCACTGCACCCAGCCTGGAACACCAGAACTTACATGACAAAAACAGACTTCAAGAACTATAAATATTGGAATTATTGACAGAGCCTATAAAATAGGATTACTGTTTTAAGTTTATAGAGGCTAAGCTCAGAAATTTTTGGTAGAGAATTATATAAAGTGACAAAGGTGGCTCAGCGCCTGTGGCTCAAGTGGCTAAGGTGCCAGCCACATACACCTAAGGTGGTGGGTTTGAATCCAGCCCAGGACTGCCAAACAACAAGGACGACTGCATCAAAAAAAAAAAAAAATAGCACCTGTGGTCCCAGCTACTTGGGAGGCTGAGGCAGGAGACTTGCTTGAGCCTAGGAGTTGGAGGTTGCTGTGAGCTGTGATGCCACAGCACTCTACCCAGGGGGACAGCTTGAGGCTCTGTCTCAAAAAATAAAAATAAATAAATAAATAAAGTGACAAAGGTTCAATTAAAAACAAATATAAATGCTAGAACTAAAAATTCAATAAAGAAATTAAATCTCAGTGGAAAATTTGACAGTTTAGGGTTAAGCGTGGTGGCTCAAGCCTATAATCCTAGTACTCTAGGAGGCCAAGGTGGGAGCATAGCTTGAGTTTAGGAGTTTGAGACCAGCCTGAGCAAAGGTGAGACCCTGACTATACAAAAAATAGAAAACTTAGCTGGGTGTAGTGGGTTCCTATGGTCCCAGCTACCCAGGAAGCTAAGGCAGGAGGATCACTTGAGCCCAGGAGTTTGAGGTTGCAGTGAGCTGTGATGATTCCACTGTACTCTAGCCAGGGTGACAGAGCGAGACTCTGTTTTAAAACAACAATGAAGGAAACTTGACAGATTAGGTGCAGCTGAGAAATTGAAAGGTAAAAGTGAGAAGAAACTTTCTAGAATGAAGTATAGAGAAACAAAATGATGAGAAATATATACATAATATACGTATTTTTAAAAACAACCTGCAGAGTACAAGTCTTTAAAATTGTGGTAAAATGTGCATAACATATCTTAACTATGTTAAGGGTATAGCTGTTAAGTATATTCACATTGTTGTATACCTAGTCTTCATAACTCTTCTCATGTTAGAAAACTGAAACACAGCTCTCCATGTCCCCTTCCTCTAGCCCCTGGCACCTCCCTTTCTGCTTTGTATCTCCATGAGTTTGATGGCTCTAGTTAGCTCATGTAGTGGAATCATGTAGTCTTTGTCTTTTTGTGTTGGAAAGTCCAATCTTTTAATTGGATTCCTAATAGGAAAGAAAGAAAAAAGATCAGAGGCAAAATTTGAAGAATTATAGTTGAGGCTTTTCAGAATTATTGAAAGATACTAGTTCATAGATTTAAGAATTCCGATGACAAAGCCAGGTGCTATGGCTCATGCTTGTAATCCCAGCTACTCAGGAGGGTGAGGCAGGAAGATCACATGAGGGCAGGACTTCAAGACAAGGTTGGACAACACAGTGTGACCCTGGATCTAAAAACCTTTTTAAAAACTAGCCAGGCACTAGGCACAATAGTGCATGCCTTGTAATCTCAGATACTTTGGAGACTGATGTAGGAGGATACTTTAAGCCCAGGAGTTTAAGGCCACAATGAACTATGATCATACCACTGTACTCGAACCCAGATGACAGAGCAAGACCCTGTCTCAAAAATAAAAAAAGGCTGGGTGAAATGGTTCACACCTGTAATCCTAGCACTTGAGGAGGCTAAGGTAGGTGAATAGACTGAGCTCAGGAGTTTGAGAGCAGCCTGAGCAAGAGCAAGACCTTGTCTCTACTAAAAATAGAAAAATTAATCTGGAATCATGGTAGGCACCTATAGTCCCAGCTGCTCAGGAGGCTGAGGCAGGAGGATTGCTTGAGCCCAGGAATTTGAGGTTACCGTGAGCTAGGCTGATGTCCCAGCACTCTATCCTGTGGCAACAAAATGAGGCCCTATCTCATGAAAAAAGAAAGATTCTTAGTAAGAGATAAGAAATTCATACCTTCACATATAATACTGAATATGTGGAAAACAAAACACAAAAGACATTTTGCATAGTAGCCACGGGAAAAAGTACAGAAACCCTCCATAGCATTACTAATTAGACAGAGTTCACATCTCAGCAGTAGCAGTGGAAGCCAGAGTATAGTCTCCAGGGTCTTCAGTGTGCCAAAAGATAGAACTAATCTAGCAATCTATGCCTTCCTTAAATAATCTGCAAAAAGGGAGACAAAATAAAGATAATTTTAAGCAATATAATTTGAAAAAACAAAAAACATTTGAAAGAATTTGTAATCATCAAATTGCTTTAAAGAAAATACTGTATTGGCTCGGCACCTGTGGCTCAAGCGGCTAAGGCACCAACCATATCCACCTAAGGTGGCAGGTTCATATCCAGCCTGGGCCCACCAAACAACAATGACAGCTGCAAGCAAAAAATAGCCCGGCATTGTGGCCGGCACCTGTAGTCCCAGCTACTTGGGAGGCTGAAGCAAGAGAATTGCTTGAGCCTCCTGCTTGGAGGTTGCTGTGAGCTGGGATGCCATGGCACTCTACCCAGGGTGATAGCTTGAGGCTCTGTCTCAAAAAAAGAAAATACTGTATTTTTGAGATACAAGAAAGAACAAACATCAAGAAAAATATTAATATATTGATAAATCTAAATGAACATCAAATTTAAAATAATGGTGATGCTTTATGGATATACGTGTGTGGTAGGTATATAATTATGTATCAATTGTATTAGTAATATAGAAAAGTTTAAAATAACTGATATATACTATACATCTTAAAGTATAATTTCAAAACCTATAACAATAACCCATAAGTTGCCAGGGTACCAGGCACTGTGTTGTGCACCTCTAGTCCCAACTACTCAGAAGACTTAGGTGTGAGGCTAAGGCTGAGCCCAGGAGTTTGAGTCTAGCCTAAGCAACATAGTGAGACCTGTCTCTAAAAACATAATGAATTGGAATTGAAATGTCTTGAATTATCTGAAAGGGAGGATATTAACATTTGGTAAATGAGGGAGAGGATATTTAACTTTCAATAAGTGAAGGATACATAATATAAGTTCTAGGGTAACCACTAAAAATGTAGAGAAATAGCCTTTAAATTAATGTAAGTGAAGAGAGGCAATGGAATACTAAAAAATTCAAGGAAAGAAAAATTAAACTATTGAACAATGCATAATCAGATAATATACAGAGTGACCATAAAGTTCATTGTAACTATTTGAATTGCACACAAACTTTATGGTCACGCTGCATTTAAGCCCAAGTACATCAGTAATTATGTTAAATACAAACAGTTTAAATGTTGTATTTCATTTTGTTTATTTTTTTTGAGGCAGAATCTCTCTCTGTCACCCTGGGTACAGTGCTGTGGCATCATAGCTCACAGCAAGCTCAAACTCTTGGGCTGAAATAATCATCTTACCTAAGCCTCCTGAGTAGCTGGGACTACAGGCGCCCACCATCAAGCCCTACTAGTTTTTCTATTTTTGGTAAAAGTAGGGTCTTGCTTTTGCTCAGACTGGTCTTAAACTGCTGAGCTCACCCACCTCATCTGAGATTATAGGAGTGAGCCACTGTGTCCACCCCAGTTTAAATGTTTTAGTAAAAAGACAATGTTGAGTGTGGTAGTGGAAGAGAAGCAAAACCCAGCTACATGCTTTAAGAGATGCATCTAAAACATAAGGATGTGGAAAGATTTTAAGTAAAAGGAAAGAAAAAGGTAGATCATGCAACCACTGATCAAAAAGGAAGCAGGTATAGCTTTGCTGAGTTACTTAATAGATTACAAGGCAACAACAGTACCAGAGATAAAAGGAGTGTCATTTTATAACCACAGGTTAACTTACCAAAATATACAAGAATTCTAAATTTGTATATTCCTAATAACAGCTTAAAATAGATGACGATCTACAAAAAGTAGGAAAAATTCACAATATTAGTTGGATATTTTAATATGCCTCTTATTAATTGATAGGCCAAGGTGACAAAAACAGTTGTTGGTAGCCTGGCGTTATGGCAGGCTCCTTGGGAGGCTGAGGCAAGAGAATCTCTTAAGCCCAACAGTTGGAGATTGCTGTGAGCTATGACGCCATGGCACTCTACCAAGGGTGATACAACATAGTGAGACTTGGTCTCAAAAAACAAACAAACAAATAATTGTTGGGGTTCGCCAGCAGACCCAGACCTGGGTTGGGAGTTGACAGGGGAAATGATGCTTACAATCTACATAAGCGTAAGACATCGTAGAGTCAGAACGTAAATTATCTCACCAGAGTGGCAGGTTGGGACAGTGCAGCAGTCCTCTGGCCTTTCCAGAGAACTTTTATTGATTTTTAACACAAAGGGTATATGCAAAATGCAAAGATGCCAAAAGATAGGGTTAAAAGAATTCCAAGTTCTCAGGAAGATTAGATAGAGGGGAAAGGCTGGGTAAATGGGAACTTAGGATAGGGGTTGTTAACAAACTGCCCTTGGCATTTAGAAAGGGGGAAGGGAAAACTGGTTTCATTCCTGCAGGGCAAGCATGCCAGGTTCTCTAAGTATAGATCAGGAGTTAAAAGGATTTAACTTTGCTAAAGTACTCAGTCCCCTCCACCTGTTGACTCTGTGCATAGGGATAGTAGCAGTGACTTCTCCTGTCCAGGGCCCCTCATGCCTGGGCACAGTGGCTCACGCCTGTAATCTTAGCACTATGGGTGGCCAAAGCAGGAGGATCACTTGAGCTCAGAAGTCTGAGAGTAGCCTGAGCAAGAGCAAGACTCCATCTCTACCCCCAAAGTGAAAAAAATTAGCAGAGCATATTTGTATACACCTGTAGTCTCAGCTACTCAGGAGGCCAATGCAGGAGGATCACTTGAGCCCATATGTTTGAGATTATAGTGAGCTGGTGATGATGCCACTACACTTTAAAAAGCCAAGGCAACAAACTGAGACTGTGCCTAGAATTTGCTGTCTGTACCAACAAATACTCCCAATCATTTAAAAAATAAATTTTGTGAAACTTAGACAAACACTTCTAGAGAATGAAAAAGTATATTTCTTAAGTCATTTATGAAGCTACTTTGATATGAAAATGTGACATATGAGAAATACAGGAAGGAAAATAAAAGTCATTTTCACTCATGAACATGGATACAATTCTAAATAAAATATTAGCCATCTAAATCTAGTAATATATAAACAAGATACTTATCATAGCCAAGTCAGATTCATTTCTAAGATACGAAGTTGATCTAACATTTAACAGTGTAATTTGTTATATATTAACAGATTAAAGGGGAAAAATCCTTTCCACAGATCCAGAAAAAGCAATTTTTTAAATTTCAATTTTATTCAGGGTTTTTTTTTAAATTTCTTGTAGCATGACTATGTACATTAATGCAATCATGGGGTACAGTGTGCTGTTTTCATATACATTTTGAAATACTCTCATCAAACTGGTTAACATAACTATCATGTCATTTTCTAAGTTATTGAGTCAAGACATTCATACTCTGCTTTTAGAAAGATTCACTTGTACCCTTATAAGATTAACCATAGGGGTGACCCTACCAGTCACCTTCCCTCCCCCCACCTCCCTACCCCTCACCTCCCCTCTCCCACCCCCTTCCCATATTCTAAGGCTATAATTAGGTTATGACATTCCTATAAATTATTCAGGGTTTAAAATGAAAGCAACAGGAAAAAAAAATCGCTCACTGAAGTTAGAAATAAGGAAATGCTATAATCCAATAAAAGAGAGCTAATTCAAAACTTACAATAAATATCACACTTAATCATGAAACACAGAAAGCTTTTTCTTTGTGATTGGGAACATTTTTATTCAAATTGAACTGGAGATGCTGGTCCTAGAAATGCAAGAAAAAGAAATTAAAGACACAGAAATTAAAAAGGAAGAACAAAACTGTCATAATTTGCAGGTGATATAGTATACATAGAAAATTCCAAAGACTCTGAGATAAATTATTAGAATTAGTAAGAATTTAGGAAGGTTGACCTATTAAAAATAATTTACAAAAATTAATGGTATTCCTATAGACCAAAAAGATAAAGAAATGAAATTTGTAAAAGGAAACTTCTTTTTTTCTTTGCAGTTTTTGGCTGGGGCTGGGTTTGAACCCACCACCTTCGGCACGTGGGGCCGGCACCCTACCCACTGAGCCACAGGTGCTGCCCAAAGATATATAAACATATATATATATATATTTTTTTTTTTTTTTTTTTTTTTTTGGCCAGGGCTCGGTTTGAACCCATCCCTCACAAGGCGTGTGGAGAGGGGCGGACCCAAGTGCAAAGGAACAACTGTGACCAGTCATGCATGTTTAGACACAGAAAAACCTAGAGGAACACTAGCCACCTGTTTTGATAAGCAGTCCAGAGGCCATCCTGTCCAGCCCCCACCTCCTGGCAGGTTCGTTCCAATTTGCCCTAGATAGCATGGGTCTTTCCATCTCCGAGGCAGACAATTATTCTGTGCCAGTGGTCGACTTTTCTAGTGTCTAACAGCTCTCTTCCCATGGAGCATTTTCCTGCTGGAATTAGCAATGTTCACGGCAGAAGGGAACTTAGAAATCATACAGACAGAGCCTTTCATTTTAGGATTGGCAGGATCCAAGGGTCTCCATTCCCAGAGCAATCACCATGCCCTGTTGGATAGATACTCATGGCCTTGGGGCTTGGTGGGAGTGGATCAAACACCCTGCAAACTCCTTCCCCTCAGCTCAGAGATGACAGGGTGGCCCTCTGATCAAACCCAGCTCCTGGTTAGGCTCATCAATTTTTTTAAGAGAATAACTACCCTGGGGTTGACAGATTTCAACTATTTGTGTGTTTGTAAGGCATATGGTTCCAAGTTTAATTGGCAACCCAATAGCTGTACTTCAGGTATTTGGCAGGGAGTATAGTCTCAAACTTACTGCCTCACAGTGTCCATCAAAAACCCAGCGGAAAGAAACAAAATACGTGAAAGATCACCCAACAGGTATGCAGTACATCTGTCCCTCTAGGAATCTTAACAACTGCCCCAGGGGTTAGCCAGGTCAGCAGAGCTGTCTACTAGACCATGTTCCTCTGGTCCCCCACAGAGGTGTTTTTCAGGGTTGAAGGATGGCACTATAGGGGGCAGCTCAAGAAATGAGACATGAGTCTTACTGTAAGGGTATTATTGAGAATGTGGTCCATCACGTGACCGAGCTCTTTAGAAAGGCCCCAGGAAAGGCTCTTCCTGGTTCAGCACCAGGAAGAGTTGGGCTTCTTCTGAACAATCGTCTTTCCCTTTCTTACTTCCATCCTCCCTTCTTTCCTTCCTTCCATCTGTTCCTTCCTCCCTCACTCCCTCCTCTTTCCTTCCTTCTCTCTGTCCATTCCTCCTTTCCTCTCTCTCTCTTTCTTCCTCCATCCTACAAGCCCTGTGAATTGTGACAATGACTGGGTTAGACGGGCTGCCAGAAACTTTAGATTCTAAATTAGGGCCTGCCGATAGTAGGTATTTAGGAGCTTCGAACTCTGCGTTCCTGTATTAGCCTCATTCCTGATCACCTGCGACATCCCTTTGTTCTGTTTTCTGTCCCCTCGTGTTTCCAATATATCTTATCACACTGTGTTTCATGTATCAGTGTAAGCTGCCATAATACCACTTTGGCACAAGGCAGGTATAAGTAAGTGCATTAATGAATTAATTAATGTAGCTTAAACTGTGCTACACACTGTGATTGTATTTACAAAGGAGTACATTTACCAAGCTGGTACTGGAAGACCTCCCAGATGATGTGGGCCTGCAGCTAAGAGTTTTGAAAGGTGCGTACGATATGCAGAAAGCAGAAAGAAGTGGAGATATAATTCCAATCTAAATTCTCTCCCTTTCACCGTGGGCTAAGCCTGCATTTTCTCATTCCCTCAATACCAGTGGAGCTCATCCCTGTTAACTTTATTCAATCTAACATCCCTTCATGAATCCAAAGGCACAAAACAAGAACATAAGAATCATACAACCGTATAAGGTTGGCATCTGAAAGAATCTGGGAAATCCTCTCCTCTGGCCCTTTATTTTAATAGGAAAGAAGTGGAAACCCAGACAAGGCAAGTCTTGTTTCTGGGCCACTTAGAGCAAGTTCAGGGTTGAGAACCTAGGACCCCTAAGTCCCTGCAAGTCTGTTCTTTGCTGTATCCCATGAAGCTAAATCATTGCAACTCTTCTTTGGAAGTTTGAGCTTTACACTTACATGTGTCTACCTGTCATCTGTAGAATGGAGGAGAGATGAGGAGGGGACTTCCACATACATAATTGCATCCTTTCAGGTGGACATTAGTGGAGACATGCATTGGGGCACACTCCTTAACCTCGCTGAGTCTTCATTTCCTTATCCATAACATGGAGATGATAAGACTATTTTTCTTATTGGTTGTGAGTATTGAATGAGAAAGGACATAGGAAGAACCTGACAAATAAACAGTAAATACTTCGAAGATTAGTTGTGATGGTGGCAATGGTGGCTACCTGTTTCCACATGTTGCAGATGAGAAACAGCAGCTGCTATGCTGAGGAAACATAGCAGAACCCAGCTCTGTCTGCCCCAGAGCACAAACCTTCACTGCTTGGAATCACTGGAGTGTTAAAGACTTGGATTTCCCATTTCCCATTTGCTCTGTCTTGTCTCCACCCTACCTCTGGTCTCTTCCTGATCCCTGTCAGAGGAGGCAGACAGAGGTCAGCAGACAGAGGTCAACAGACCCAGTGAGGGGAAGGCACATATCATCATAATTGGGAATATAAAAGATCTGACAAAGACCCTAAGGTGTGAAAATGATAGGAATATTTACACTTTTTAAAAATGAATATGAAAAGTTTAAAGAAATAAAGCACTAAGAAAGATGAGAGCATAAAAATACTTATTATAATTAATGAAAAGATATCCAACAATGATTTTCAAAAAAAATCTTCATATCTCTTTTTACCAGAAAGTTGTTTCACCTTAAAAATTACCAATAATTGGTAATGTTACCAATTTTATGATATGGCCAATGTGTATATACTTGTTCTCTAGCAGTTTTAAGTTAAATTAGGGATGACTTGATTCTTGTATTTTTTTGTTTGTTTGCTTAATAAAAGAAAGTAGGGTGCGCCATCTCCAGCACCCTACTCCTTGAGCCACAGGCACTGCCCAGTAAAAGGAAACATTTCATAATAGCCTCAAAAATACCAAGGACTTTGTAATGAATCTAACAAAATATGTACAGGAATTCTATACAGAAAATATAAAAGATTATTGAGAGAGAATAAAGAAAACTTACTACTGGGTATTTGTACCATGTTCATAGATTAAAAGACTCAACTTCAGAAAAATATAACTGACCTATATAAATCAATGCAACCTCAATAAAAACCCTATCATATTTTTACTGGGAACTGTGCTAAGCCAATTCTAAAATTTACATATAGGGCTTGGTGCTGGTACTCAGTGGTTAGGGCATCAGTCACAAACACCAGGCTGGCGGGTTTGAATCCAGCCTGGGCCTGCTAAAAACAACAATGACAACTACAACAAAAAAATAGCCGGGCATTGTGGCAGGCACCTGTATTCCCAGCTACTTGGGAGGCAAAGGCAAGAGAATTGCTTAAGCCCGAGAGTTCAAGGTTGCAGTGAGCTGTGACACCACAGCATTCTACCAAGGGTGATATAGTGAGACTATAGGGAGACTCTGTCTCAAAAAAGTAAATAAATAAGCAAATGCAGTGGCTCACACCTGTAGTCCCAGCTACTCAGGAGGCTGAGACAGGAGGCTCACTTGAGTCCAGGAACTCTGGGCTGTAGTGCACTATGCCAATTGGGTGTCCATACTAAGTTTAGCACCAATATGGTGACATCCCGGGAGCTGGGGGCCACCAGCTTGCCTAAAGAGGTATGAACCAGCCCACGTTGGAAACAGAGCAGCTCAAAACTCTCGTGCTAATCAGTAGTGAGATCATGCCTGTGAATAGCCACTGCACTCCAGGCTGGGCAACATAGAGAAATCCCATCTTTTAAAAAACAAAAAGAAAAGAAAAGAAAATTTATATAGAAACTCAGAGGACCAAGAATAGCCAAGATATTCTCAAAGAAGACAAAGTTAGGACTTTGCCAGATATCAGGATTTATTCTAAAGCTAGGATACTTAAAACAGGGCAGTAATTTCACAGAGTAGACAAATGGACCAACAAAAGGAGAATGGGATACTAAGAGTGACCTAGATACTCAGCTGTGACAGGGGTGGCTTTCCAGATCAGTGAGCAAGGATGACCTTTCCAATAAGAGGTACTGGGACATTGGGATATGATATGGGGGAAAAGCTGAATTGCATTCCATCTCAAACTATTTACAAAAAAAGGCCTATATGTGAAAGGAAAACTAACAAAGCTATTAAAAGACAATATCACAAAGGAAGAAGGTAATAAATTCAAGTACAGTAACTGATTAAGTAAATTGAAACTGAAGAGACAGACTTATAGGTATGATGGGATATTAGCAAAATGTATATCCATAAGAAATTCATATTATCAATATATATTTTTAAAATCTCCTGCAAATCAATATGAAAAAGATAGATAACAAGCACTTCACATAAGAAAACATTTGTTTGTCCTATAAAGGTAAAAAGGACAACTTCATTTGTAATTTGGGAAATAGTAATACAAATTTAAAACAATGGGAGGCTGAGGTGGGTGGATAGCTTGAACTCACAAGTTTGAGACCAGCTTGAGCAAAAGCAAGACCCCGACTCTACTAAAAATAGAAAAAAAAAAAAACTGAGGCAAGAGGATCACTTGACCCCAAGATTTGGAGATTGCTATAAGCTATGATGCCACAGCACTCTACCCAGGGTGACAGCTTGAGACTCTTGTCTCAAACAAACAAACAAATGAACAACAACAACAAAAAAAGCTCACAATGCATACCAACACAAATTCACCAGAATGACTAAAATTGAAATGACCAATAGTGAGTATGTGGAGTAATGAGAATTCTCATATACTGCTGATGGTAATATAATTTGATACACATGAGTACTTGTGCACCAGGAAACAAGTAAAAGAATGTTCATAGCAGTATTATTTGTAATAGCTCCAAACTAGAACAAAATCCATCATCAGCTGTAGAAGAAATAAAAAATATTCATATAATGGTAATTTCTACATTAAAGTAAATATTATCATTAAATGCATTGAACAAAATAAGTGATATACAACTAAACTATACTGCTTAGGGATGCATTCTAAGTAGCAAAAGGATACAGAAAAGTCAGGGTAGATGTTATCTTTTGGGGAGATGGAGGCAGGGAATGGGCCTATGGCAACTCCTAGAGTGTTGGCAGGATTCTAAATTTTAATATGAATGGCAGTTATGCTTGGTCACTCTTTTTTTTTTTTGAGACAGAGTCTCACTATGTCACCCTGGGTAGAGTGCCCAGACATCACAGCTCACAGCAACCTCAGACTCTTGGGCTTAGGTGTTCTCCTGCCTCAGCCTTGTGAGTAGCTGGAATTATAGGCACCTGGCACAACACCTGGCTTTTTTTTTTTTTTTCAGAGACAGAACCTCACTTTGTTGCCCTTGGTAGAGTGCTGTGGTGTCACAGCTCACAGCAACCTCCAGCTCTTGGGTTTAGGACATTCTCTTGCCTCAGCCTCCCGAGTAACTGGAACTACAGGCACCTGCCACAACACCCAGCTTTTTTTTGTTACAGTTTGGCCTGGACCAGTTTTGAACCCTCCACCCTTGGTATATGGGGCCAGTGCCCTACTCACTGAGCCACAGGCGCTCCCCAATACCCAGATACTTTTTCTGTTGCAGTTGTCATTGGTGTTTAGCAGGCTCGGGCCAGGCGCGAACCCACCAGTGTATGTGGCTGGTGCCCACTGAGCTATGGGCACCGAGCCTATTCTTGGGTATTCTTTAAGCTATCTGTGTTTCAGTCTCTTTTCTGTATGAATTTTTTTTTTTTCAGGAAAAAGTTGTAGACTTGGCACCCGTAGCATAGTGGTTTTAGCCACTGTATACCGAGGCTGGCTGGAGGTTTGAACCCGGCCTGGGCCAGCTAAACAGCAATGACTACTGCAACAACAACAATAAAAAATTGTCAGGTGTTGTGGCGGGCGCTTGTAGTCACAGCTACTTGGAGGCTGAGGCAAGAGAATAGCTTACGCCCAGGAGTTTGAGGTTGCTGTGAGCTGTGACACCAGGGTGCTCTACTAAGGGTGACATAGTGAAACTATGTCTCAAAAAAAAGAAAAAAAGCAGACATTTGGGCTGGATGGAATAGATTAAAAGGTAACATCACCTCCCTTTCACGATATATATTTCCTTTTAAAAGTTAATTCTAACCTAGACCATTTGTCTACTCCCCTATACCTTATTCCCCTTAGGTCTTACACAAGACCACCCATACATTACATGTGGGGACATAGTTTCCTTGACTCCTAAATAACTGTGATAAATCAATCGATGCTGTATTGTAAATGATTTGTTGAAACACAATAAAAGGCCTGGTGAGATTTCAGACGAAGGAGGAAGAGTGCTTTCTTCTCCTTTACCTCATCAGTTATTGCCCCAGCAATAGCTGAGTGTGAGGATCTTTATTGTCACACCAACCTCTGCATTAATCAGGTTCTGAGGAAGCAAACAAGGGCAAATAGCAACACCCTCTCTACAAAAAATTTAAAAAATTAGACTGGCCTGGTGTCATGCCCTTAGAGTCCTAGCTACTTGAGAGGCTGTGGTAGGGGGGATCTCTTTGAGCCCAGAGTTCAGTAAGCTCAGATCATGCCACTGCACTACAGCCTGGGTAACAAGGCAGGACTTTGTCTCTAAAAATAAAAATGAAGATATAAAGAAAAATAAAGGGAGTATTTCTATAATGAACCGATCTTTAATTTAGTATCTCTTTGCATAACAGGGCTGTAAAGTGAGAGACCACGTGGTTGCCCTTTGTGATCAAGGTGAAGGTGGAGAGTTGCCGTCCTGTACCACAACTGCAATACTGGATGATCTGCACAAGCACAAAGATGTTATTGCCGTGCCCTTTTCAAAAGATACAGTTAGGTGAGGGAGAAAAAAATGTGAGGGAGCTTTATTCCCTAGTGTTTCCCCAGCAATATCAGTCCTCAAATATTAATAGGTTATATTATTTCAAAAAGCAAACAGATACTTACTTGATGGGCAAAAACACTTAAAAATATTGGAAATTGAAAGGGAGGAAAAACTAATTAGCCCTTGGTGATTAAAAAGTTTGGGACCTTAAATCCAGCAGTGGGAGAGGTTATAGGTTTTTTTCCCCTTCAAGTTGCTTAAAACCTTCTTAAATGCATGATTGATAAAACTGGAAACAAAGTTGATGGTTGAGTTCATCTTTCCATAAGTTTGAACTCCCTGGATTTAGTAATTTCTGGAGTCACTCTGTGATTTTGCAGTTGCAGCCACCTATTAGGTTGAGGGCTGGAGGACCCTTTAAGAGAGGCTGTTCTCAAATCCGTATCAATCATAGCAGACCATCCTACCACCTACCAGCTTTGGTGATTCTAGTGCAGAGCTGCTCCCTGCTTAGGGAATCACCAGGTGAGTTAAGGAATGTAAAGGTTGAAGTGGCATCCTTATATTCAGGAACTGTATTCCTAAAGAGTGATTTGATTTATAAAACATTTGCAGTAAAAAGATACCATTCACATTTACATTTTTAAGAAAGTGAACACTCTCCCTTAAAATGTCTTTTTCTTCCAAGTGATCTTGGAGTTGGTCCCTGTGATGAAAAGGGTCTAGAATGTGATGTTTTACTGGAGCCAAATACACCATGGGGCCCCAAAACTGGGGAGCTCAATGCTGTAAGTAGCTCTTTTCACTTATTCTTTATTTATATAAATAATTGATGACATTTAATCTTTGACAAGAACCTGGTTAGTTTGAATTGAAATTGAACTGACTCCCTAATCATAACAAGATATTATGCTGAGTTAATTTGAACTAATAGGACACATTCCTTGCCCTCAGAGAATTAATAACTAATAGATTTAGATTTGGGGGAAAATTGTAACATGATCTTTAGGATTTTTATTATGGACAGATAATGAGTTGAGGAATGAAGATAGTATAAATAAATATTTTGACACCTCCTTGTTCTGTAAACTTTTTCAATAAGAAATTTATTTTTGTGTTATAATCAGCAGTATATCTCATTATTTCAAAAGTCTTAAAACTGAAATATTTTTAAGGAGACCAGAAACTTTGATTATTTTTCATTCCTTTTAACTTTGTTACTAAGGACCAGGGAATCTGTTTGCCTGTGAAGTACTTTGTGTTGGTTGAGATAGCATTTACTTGAGAAAGTGAATATTCCATTTTAAGTGCTTTATAAACTCCAGACAGCTATACAATATTCAGTCATTAATCTTCACCTATAAATTAGGTATTAAACAGCAAATTAGATTTCTTAAATGTTCATATATAATCTGCTTCCTTAATTTATAATAAAATATAAGCATTAAAAAGTGATTGAAATAGTTTTTTAAATAACTAAAATTATATTTCTGCATGTGATTCACTTGTCCTTTGGAATTAAAACTGGAAAAGTGTTGTTTCTTTTTTTCTTTTTTTAAAGACAACCACATCCTCTTCCAACACAGGATATTAAAGACTGTAATACAGCAGAACCTCAACAGTTGACCACCTCCTCACAGTGACCAACTTCTGAAGCTGATCTAATCTTCATAGATCCAACACACAATGTATGTACTAGTGCATTAGGCCTAGTTTAAATTATGTTTTAAATCTGGAAACGAACTATCCAGTAGAACCCAAAGGACTGTAGCAAACTGGTCAATGTATGGTAGTGGCCAACATAACGAACTAGGCCTACTGCACTGATACGTACTTGTGGTACATGTCTGGTCTATGAAAATTAGGTCAACTTAAGGAGGTGGTCAGTGTAAGGAAATGGTCAACTATAGAAGTTCTACTGTATTTATAACTTTGGGGGGCTCTTCTACAATATCCATATGAAAATAATGAGCTATACTCTAGGTAGATGCCAATTTATTAATCTCTGATTCCTCTGTTTTATAGTTTTTGTCCCTGAAAAACTGGACTCTCCAGCTGGTAAGTGAGCTATTATATGCAACTTTTGTAGGTCTTTTTCTTCATAAATTAAAGCTTAGTTTAATGGAATCTTACCAGTATGTTATTTTACAAATTTTCATTAAATGTATATTTTCCTTTTCAGCTTTTCCAATTTTGTACTTACTAATAATATGGTTAGTTTGTTTAACAGAGATGTGTACTCCATCATCTGGCTGCATAATCTGTAGGTGTAGTTAAAAAACTTTTTAAAGTCACTTTTAAGTTACATTTAGGATATTGAATTAAAAGAAAATCTATAAATATCAAGTATTTGGTTGGTTGGTTCATTTTTTTACCTGTTTGCCAAAACTATGGCATCTGCCATCAGTATTTATAAGAATGGAATAGGAATTTGGATTAGTGATGACAGTCTGGCTGGTACGTGCAGGAAACTAATACTCATATGGTTTAGTAATCCAAGGCCACATTTATGGGACTACATTAATATTGGCAATTATCATATTATACTTTAACATCAAGGAACATACATTCGGTTGAGTGACAGAGATACAATTCACCAAATACTGAGAACCTATTATATGCCTGTTACTCCACTAGGTTCTGTGAAGGAAATAAATAAAACATATTCGATGTAATGTAATTCTGTGTTGAATGTAGAAATTCTTGTGTCAATCTCCTATAGTCAGGCAGTGGTCCTTTATCAGCTCTTGTTTGAATCACTGATTCAACATAAATTTAGATAAATGTATTGAAAGAATTTATTAGAGATGTAATGGTATTACATTTGTAATAGATGTGATTTTTTTTTAAATTTAGAAACAACAGTCATTATTTTCAGAAGAAGAAGAATATACCACTGGATCTGAGGTCACTGAAGATGAAGTTGGAGATGAAGAAGAAGTATCCAAGAAACAAAGTATTGGATTCTAAGTTAAAATCAAATCTCACTATTTATGAAGGGGTTGGCCAGGTGTGGTGGATTACATCTGTGATCCCAGCACTTTTGGAGGCCAAGGCAGGAGGATTGCTTGAGGCCAGGAGTTTGAAATAAGCCTAAGCAAGAAGGAGACCCATCTCTAGAAAAAATAGAGAAGTTAGCCAGGTGCAGCGCCTATAGTCCCCACACCAGTAGTTCCAGGTACTATGAAGGTTGAGGTAAGAGGACTGCTTGAGCCCAAGCATATAGAGAGCTATGATGATGCCATAACACTCTAGCCCAGCAACAGACTAAGGCTCTGTCTTTTAAAAAAAGAAAGAAAAGAAAGACACTGTTAAGATTCCGTAACCCTGGTACCAATGGAGAATGCTTATAAAGTTATAAAGAAACTGTATCTACCGAGAAATAATTCTCTAAGTTTTCACTTCAAATGTAAACTAATGTTTCTCAAAATGTGTGGCTCACATCAGATGAAATGTGATATGAGATGTATACTTGAGGTTATTTGGAGCGACACTCAAACCATTAAGTAATATTATCAAAGTATAATTTAAAAAAATTAAAAGCACAACTATAGAATTAATTTGTGTCAAAATTTTTCAGCATATTAATTTTGAGGATCAGCAGGGTAAATTGATTCAAAGAGCCTTCGAAGACTCAGGTATTTATAGGCATTTTAAAAAAAGACTGTTAAAAGAAGATTTCAAGTTAGATACAAAACTAATGTCCTACAGGCAAAAAATCCATAACTTTGGGAGTTATCTTTTCTACTAGACATAAATCACTTGCATTTCTATTAAATAAGAATCTGCATTTAACATGTAACTTTGTAGAGTCTGGGCTACAATCAGTAGCAATCAACAGTCAGAACTGTTTGAACATTTTGTTCTCAGAATGTTCTCAGGAAATGTTCTCAGAAACTTAAAGAATTCTTGGATGGGCCTGTTAAACAATCCTCCAATGTAATATTGAGAAGACATGTTGCCTTCCCTTTGTCTTCTCTCCAAGTTTTACATAATTTTTTTCAACATGTTGAATCCCCTAATGACGAGAACAGTTCTTCGGCAATTATTTGTGAGTCTTAATTAGTGAAGGAGAAAGTACTACTAGGTTGTTTTTGCCAACAGTTAGATTGAGGTATAATTTACCTGTCATAAAGTAAATGTCATCCATTTTTAAGTGTACACAATGATGAGTTTTAGCACACAGCTGTATAAACCACCACCAAAATCAAGATCTAAAACATCATTCCAAACAGTTCCCAAACAGTGCTGCTATGAACAATTGCGTATAGGTCTGTGTGGACATGTGCTTTCATTTTTCTTGGGTAGATACTCAGGAGTAGAATTCCTGGGTAACTTGGTAAGTGTGTGTTTAACTTTGTAAGGAACTGCCAAAATATTTTTGCAAAGTGACCATTTTGCATCCCCATCAACAATGTATGAGAGTTCCAATTATTGCACATTCAAATCAATATTTGGTATTATCAGTCTTTTTAAATTTTAACCATTCTGGTGAGTGTATAGTTAGTTCTAAGCATTTTTTCTTGTGCTGACTGGCCATTTGTATATCTTTTTTGTGAAGCATTTGTTTAAATGTTTTGCCCATTTTTTATTGGATCATTTGCCTTATTATTGAATTGTAAGATTTCTTTATATAGATTTCAGATATAAGTCCTTTGTCAGTCATATGTTTTGCAGATATTTCCTCCCAGTTTCTCCCTTGGCTTTTAGTTTTCCTAATGTTATCTTTTGAAGAGCAAAAGTCTTCAATTTTGTGAACTCTAATTGATTTTTTAGTTTTTTCTTTTATGTTTCATGCTTTAATAGCTAAGAAATCTTTGCCTACCCCAAGGTTACTAAGATTTTCTGCTGTGTTTTCTTCTAGAAGTTGTATGATTTTAGCTTTTATACATAAGTCTGTGGTCCCATCCAGGTTAATTTTTGTGTATTGTATGAGTTAAGGAGTCAGCTCCCATTTTTTCCTGTAGGCATAACCAGTTGTTTCAGCACTACTTATTGAAAATACTGTGCTTTCTTAACACATTGGATTACCTTGGAATCTTTGTTAAAAATCAATTGGCCATTTACATCTGATACTGTTTCTGAACTTTTTGTTTTCACCCATTGATTCTTATGTCTGCCTTTTATTTTCTTCTTCTTATGTCTGTCTTTACATCAGTGTATCAGTAATCACAGTCTTTGCTCAGCACCTGTGGCTCAAGTGGCTAAGGCGCCAGCTACATACACCTAAGGTGGCGGGTTCAAATCCAGCCCGGGCCCGCCAAACAACAATAATGGCTGCAACCAAAAAAAAAAAAATAGCCAGGTGTTGTGGTGGGCGCCTGTGGTCCCAGCTACTTAGGAGGTGGAGGCAGGAGAATCGCTTGAGCCCAGGAGTTGGAGGTTGCTGTGAGTTGTGATGCCATGGCACTCTACCCAGGGGGACAGCTTGAGGCTCTGTCTCAAAAATAATAATAATAATAATAATAATAATAATAATCACAGTCTTAATTTTTGTATTTTTTAGTGAGTCTTGAAATCCAGGGGTGTGAGTCCTCAAAGTTGTTCTTTTGTTTTAAATTATTTTGATCTTTCAAAGTGCTTTGCTTTTCTTATAAATTTTAGAGTCAGTGTGCATATTTCTACAAATATTTCCCTGGGATTTTTATTGGGATTATGTTGAATCCATTTATCAGTTTGTGACAAATTCCTTTATGTTTTCAATAGCAAATCTTCCAATTTATGAACATAGAATAGTTTTTATTTAAGTTTTCTTTAATATCCTTAAACAATATTTAATCGTTTCAGTGTCCTAGTGTTGAACATCTTATTTTAAATTTATTCTGAATTGTTTTTATGCCATTATAAATGGAATTGTTTTTCCATTTGCTCATTGATGGTAATATTGAAATACAATCGATCTTTGTATATTGAACTTACATCCTGTAATGTTGCTAAACTCACTTATTTGTTCTTTATTTATTAGATACCATTCTAATCTGTATGCTTTTTGTGTCTTTGTCTTGCCTTTGGTGCTGGTTCGGACCTGATGTTGAAAAGACATTTCACCTTGTTTGTTTATCTTACAGGAAAACATTCAGTCTTTAACCATTAAGTATATAATGTTAGTTGCTGGTGTCTCATAGGTACCCTTTCTCAGTGTCAGCTGTTAACAGCAGCCACAAAAAAGGGCAGGCTTTCAGTTTCCCTTATGATGCTGTGTTTTGGTTAAAAGTTACTGTATGCTGTATTTTTTTTAAGTGAGAAGAAACATCAGAAACAGTTGAATGATCAGGAGGTGGGTCTTCTAGGAATGAGGAAGCCTTCTGCCAGATGGCTTTTCAACATGCTTCCTTCAGAGTCATCGGCCTTATTAACAATGGTTTTTGTCTTTGAGTTTATAAACTGACATAATTTCTTAATTTCTTTTATTGTTGTTGTTGTTTTTGTTTTTTGCAGTTTTTGGCTGGGGCTAGGTTTGAACCTACCACCTCCAGCATATGGGACTGGTGCCACCCCAAACTGACATAATTTCTTGTTCTGTCATGAATGGACACTGCTCTAGTCCTTTGATAAGCTAATCACACATTTTCACCATGTCATCTTAGGCACTTTTTTTGCAGTGTTGATATCATCTTCATCATTACTATTATCGCAATTACCTTGACTCAGTTATTTTAGTTGTTTCACCATCAGTTAGTGAATGAACAATTGGAGCCTAATTACTGATTTTATAATAAAAGTGTCTTTGATATCAACTTCTTCTGGTTTAGTGATGGACTCTAAAGATACAGTCTTTGCATATGTAAGGAGATCATCATTTTTTTCTCACTTGACATATAAAATCCTTCAAACTTTACCACTTTGTTCATTCTTTGATGATGAACAAAGACTAGAACAGAGTCACAGGCCAGCAGTTGTGCCTGTTGTGCACATCCATGTCTTTATAGTCATTGTGCTCCATGTGTTGGCAACAACATATTCAGCATCCTTCCTGTTAAACTCCTTTTGAAAACTTTCCACAGCCATGCCTCTGTTCACTGTCACTAACATGCTTTTCAAGAAATTGTTTTTATATTTACTTTTCATTGACCTAAGGATACTTACATCACATGGATGAATTAATGAAGTCACATTTGGGGGAAAGTACATGGCATAAACATTTTATGTCATCTAGAGGATGAGCAGAAAAGTTTTCAAGGAATAACAAAATCTTGCAGTCATCCTCCAGTCCAGCTTCCCTGAAATGAGCACCAGCCACAGATACAAAATGTTTGTGAAACCAATCAGAAAAATTTCCTTGATGGCGCCCATAGCTCAGTTGGCAAGGGCGCTGGCCACATACACCCACAGTGGCCGGTTCAAACCTGGCTCAGGTCTGCTAGGCAACAATGACAACTGCAACCAAAAAAAAAATAGCTGGGCATTGTGGCAGATGCCTGTAGTCCCAGCTACTTGGGAAGCTGAGGCAAGAGAATCACTTAAGCCCAAGAGTTGGAGGTTGCTGTGAGCTGTGATACTACAGGACTCTACCCAGGGCGACAGCTTGAGACTGTCTCAAAAAAAAAAAAAAAAGAGTATATGCAGAGCCACCAGGGATGGTAGCTCAGGCCTGTAATCCACTGCTCTGAGAAGCTGAGGAAGGCTTGAGCCCAGGAAGCTCAAAGCAACTCTTGGGCTCAAATGAAGTGATCCTCTTTCCTCAGCCTCCCAAGTAGCTGGGACAACAGGTGCCCTTCGCAATATCAGGCTGTTTTTAAAAACTGGGTCACACTCTTGCTCAGGCTGGTCTCAAACTCCTGAGCTCAAGTGATCCACCCGCCTCAGCCTCCCAGAGTACTAGGATTACAGGTGTGAGCCAGTACACCCAGCCGTGTGTGCCTGCATTTTGACTTTGACTATCACACAAAGTCAGATGGGGAATTTTCTATTTGTATCATCATGTCAATACTCAAAAAGTTTCAGGTTTTAGGGCATTCTGGATTTCAGATCTTCAGATTAGGGATGCCAAACATATACTGTGTCTTTTCCTATATAGACATACTATAAAAAGTTTAATTTATAAATAGGTACAGTAACAGATTAACAATAGCTGATAATAAAATAGAACTATTATAACAATATATTGTAATAAAAGTTATGTGAATGTAGTTTTTTTTTTTAGAGACAGAGTCTTAATTTGTCACCCTTGGTAGAGTGCTATGGCATCACAGCTCACAGCAACCTCCAGCTCTAGGGCTTAGGCAATTCTCTTGCCTCAGCCTCCTGAGTAGCTGGGACTACAGGTGCCCACCACAACGCCCAGCTACTTTTTTGTTACAGTTTGGCCGGGGCCAGGTTCGAACCCACCACCCTCAGTATATGGGGCTGGCACCCTATTCACTGAGCCACAGGTGCCGCCCTGTGAATATAGTCTTTTTCAAAATATCTTAATACTTTTGGGTCACAGTTTAGCACAGGGAACTGAAACTATGGAATTCAGATAAAGTGGAAGAGGGACTATATAAGCACATAAAGCTGTAAGATTTTTTTATTGTTTGTTGTTTTTTTTTGAGACAGAGTCTCACTATGTCACCCTGGGTAGAGTGCACAGCTCACAGAAACCTCAAACTCTTGGGCCTAAGCGATTCTCTTGCCTCAGCCTCCTAAGTGGCTGGGACTACAGGCACCCCACCACACAACGCCCGACCATTTTTTGGTTGCAGTTATTGTTGTTTGACAGGCCTGGGCTGGATTCAAACCTGCCAGCTCTGGTGTATGTGGCTGGTGCCCTAGCTGCTGAGCTATAGGCACCAAACCATTTATAGACATTTAAATTTTTCTTTCCCTCAAATTGCATTTTGCTGAGCTATAGTTGTTTTAAACAAGAATGCTGGAATTAGATTACTTCTAATGCTGTAGAATTAGATTCAGAGAAATAAATACGTTGTTTTTCCTACCATTTTTCTTTATTTAATTTCACTGAAATTTTGAATTCATTGTCCTCACTTTTCCCCAAAGATTTTCACCAAGTGTGCAAAAAGAGAAGTAGTTAAAATGGACCCCTGTAAAGCAATTTCAGCATTACATCACCATATATTTGCTTCTTTGGAATTAATTTGCATTTTTTCTTAAACCTACTTCTTTTTTAAATTGCTTTTATTATCTAGAAGTAGCAAGTATATTGGAGAGGAACATAGTACTTAAGCTTTTAATGTTGACCTTTCATTATCAGGGAAAAAGGAGAAGCCAAAGAAATTCACTAAACAACCAAAAAAGCAGATGTCTTCACCCTGTGCTCAGAAGAAAGAAAAGGCATCAGAGAAGGTAACTTTAAATTATCTGCTATTATTCTAAAGTTCATATGGAAAAATAAGAAAGTGAGTATAGCCATGAAAAATCCAAAAGAAAAGAATAACAGATACACAATGGAGTACTAACAGTATAAAAATAAATGAAGAAACTTTTTATAGACTGATCTGATTAAAGATCTCTAAAATACATCAACAAGTGAAAAAAGGAAGGTGTACAATGATGTACAGTGGCATAATTCACTAACTACCCTTGTGTGAAATAGATAGGGAGATATATATATGAGCTTCCTCATTTTCATAAGTTATCTCTGGAAAGTTACATAAGAAATTGATAAAAATTGGTTGCCTCTAAAGAAGGGAACTGATTGTGTGGGAGACATAAGTGAGAGGATTTTTTTTTTTGCAGTTTTTGGCCAGGGCCAGGTTTGAACCCACCACCTCCAGTATATGGGGCTGGCGCCCTACTCCTTTGAGCCACCCAAATGAGAGATTTTTATTATATGTGCTATTTATACCTTTTGAGTTTTGAGCCAATAGTACTTAGTTAGAAAATAGACTTTTATTTTTTGAGACAGAGTCTCATTCTTTCACCCCGGGTAGAGTGCCATGACATTGTAGCTCACACAACCTCAAACTCTTGGGCTCAAATGATCCTTTTGTCTCAGCCTTCCAAGTAGCTTGGGACTACAAGCACCTGCCACAATGCTGGGCTAGTTTTTTCTCTTTATAGTAGAGTCAGGGTCTTGCTCTTGTTCAGAATGCTCTCAAACTCTTGAGCCCAAAAAATCCACCCATGTTGTGCTAGGATCCTCCCAGAGTGCTAGGAGTACAGGCGTGAGCCACCACACCCAGCTCAAAAAATAGACTTTTAAAATTAAAAATAAATTATATTTTATGACCTATTAAAATAATTCTTATTTCCTTTGCCTTTGAAAGAAGGTGTAAAAAGTGAGGCAGGAATGAGAAGACAATAATAACCACATTTGGGTGAAAGAGAAATCATGAATTTCAAAACTGTGTGGAAGGTTGAGGCCACAATAAGATACACACAGCTAAACTGGACAGGTTATACATTGATGTTCATGTCAAGTACCACAAGTAGGTTAATTCTAAAAGATTGCCTTGGGGTGTCCTTGGCTGCCACATTCAGGGACCTAAAAAAGTTAAAGAAAAAAAAGATCAAATAAGCTAGGACTCTAAGGTGGGCAGATAAAGCCGAGTTCAAGTTCTAGGTCTGTGTCTTTTTAGAAAAGTTAACTACTCTGAACATGTTTTATTATGGATATAATAATTGTGCCTGTCTTACATAGTTGTTTCAAGGTTTAAATGAAATAGCACTAATGCTATTTTTATTATTAACTATAACACTAATCAGTAAATATGTTCTAACTGGGTCTTAATGTTGTCTACTCTTTTTTAGTCAGCTTCTAGAGATGTGTCTCCTTTCGTGTGAGTATTGCGTCTTAATCCAACTAGATGTCCACTCTTAAAGCAGCATCAATGCTGATCTTTGTTCGATTTTTTCAATAGTGTGAGTATGCAGAAGAATAAGTGGGATGCCACAAGATCCTTGAGATTCAACCAGGATGCACAAAGAGAAGATGGTAAATTTTGTTATTTGGGTAATGTATAAACTGGATGTAAACAACAGTGTGATTGGAGTATCTTTCATTTTATGAAGTATATGGAACAGCTAAAATAAGGCCGCAAATTTGCACATTCCTTAGGCAACAACCACAGTTTCATTCCTAAACAATTCCAGTGAAAGATGTTTTATGTATCTGTGGTTTTGAGATCTCCAGATAGACTTTGCCTATCACTTTTACTATAAAGGTGGCTGAATATGTTTTAAGAAGTTTTGTAGTGATCTAAAAAGTAGGACAGTTATCCACATGCAAGTCATTTTGTGACTTGCTACCTTAAATTCTTCATAGACACATAGATGTATATGTCTGTAAAATATTATCAGATGATATTTTTATACCTTGGGGAAAATAGACTTTTTTAAGAAAAAAGGTCTGTAAAATATTATCAGATGTGTATTTTTATACCTTGGGGAAAATAGACTTTTTTAAGAAAAAAGGTATAAACCATCCCCATGAAAAGTAAAGTTTATTATGTTTTACCTTCAGATCAGCGGCGGATGTCTGAAATTACAGGGCACCTAATAAAAATGAGACTGGGTGATCTGGACCGAGTCAAATCAAAGGAAGCAAAAGAAGTAAGCATTTCATACTAATATATTGTACTTGCATAAGATATCCCTTCTTTAATTTTCAGCAAGGTATATAAAGATGTTTCAATAAGAATTTTAAAAGAGTAATTTTTTTTTGTTTTGAGATAGAATCACACTTTTTTGCCCAGTCTAGAGTACTGTTGGTGTCAGCCTAGCTCATAGAAACCCCACTCCTGGGTTGAAGCGCTTGTCCTGCCTCAGCAGCCCCAGTAGCTTGGACTATAGGTGCCTGCCATGCCTGGCTAGTTTTTTCGATTTTTAGTAGAAACGGGGTCTCACTCTTAGTAAGGCTGGTCTTCAACTCCTAAGCTCAAGGGATCCTTTCACTTTAGCCTCCCAGAGTGCTAGGATTATAGACATGGACCACTATGCCCAGCTTTAAGAGTAATTTTATTTTCTTTTTTTTTTTTAAGAGACAGAGTCTCACTTTATTGCCGTTGGTAGAGTACTATGGCATCACAGCTCATAGCAACCTTCAGCTCCTGGGCTTAGGTGATTCTCTTGCCTCAGCCTCCAGAGTAGCTGGGACTACAGGCATCTGCCACAACGTTCGGCATTTTTTTTGTTGCAGTTTGTCTGGGGCTGGATTCAAACCCACCACCCTCGGTATATGGGGCCAGCGCCCTACTCACTGAGCAACAGGTGCCACCCAAGACATTTTTATTTTCTATACCAGTTAGCCAGTTCATTCACATAAAAGTTTTTCACTGCCTCTTATCCAAGGTCCATGGGTCCTCTATAAGACATCTAATATATATCATTGCTAAAAGTATGATACCACACTAAGAGTAGGTTAACTGCATATTGTTGACCAAATGCTAACTTCCAAAAGTACTGGTTTTGATCAACTCTGCATGTGGTATTTAAATGTCATCTCTAAGATGTTATGCTGAGAATGATGACTTAAAAGTACCTATATTCTCACTAGAATTACATATTAATCATAACATTATGTATTATTAGCACTGGTATTACGTATACACCATAACCCTTGCCCTAATTCTTTTATTTAAAAATGTACTTTCCTATAAAACTTCTAAAAAGGAACATAGGAGAAAATGTTTGTGACCTTACGCTAGGCAACTGTTGTAGCAGACCTTACCTACAATACCAAATACCATGGGCTCAGCGCCTGTAGCTCAAGTGGCTAAGGTGCCAGCCACATACACTAGAGCTGGCGGGTTCAAATCCAGCCCAGGCCTGCCAAACAATAATGACAGCTGCAACCAAAAAATAAAAATAAAAAGCCAGGTGTTGTGGCAGGCACCTGTAGTCCCAGCTACTTGGGAGGCTGAGGCAAGAGAATCACTTAAACCCAGGAGCTGGAGGTTGCTGTGAGCTGTGATGCCATAGCACTCTACCTAGGGTGACAGGTTGAGGCTCTGTCTCAAAAAAAGAAAGAAAGAAAGAAAGAAAAATACCAAAAGCATGGTCCATAAGTGAAAAAAATTGGGAAAACTAGCCTTTATCAAGATTTAAAAATTCTTCTTTTCAAAATCACTATTAAGAGAATGAAAAGACAAACCACAAACTATGAGAAAATATGTGTAAAACACTTATATGAAAAGGGATGTGTATCCAAAATATATAAAGAACTCTTAAAATTCAATAATAAAATTAAAAACCCAATAAAAATAAATGGGAAAAAAAACTAACCAGAAATGATGAAAGAAGGGATTCAGATGACAAATAAGCACACGAAAGGATACAACATTAGGGATACATAAATTAAAACCTTATACCATGATATCTCAACTAGGATATCTAAAATTAAAAAAAAAATACCAGTTTATGCCTGCAATTGTAGCACTTTGGGAGGCCAGGGCAGGAGGATCACTTGAGTCCAGGAGTTCAAGACAACAGCAAGACCCCTTCTCTACAAAAAATAGAAAAATTAGCAAGGTATGGTACCATGTACCTTAGTCCCAGCTACTCAGGAGGCTGAGGCAGGAGGATTGCTTTAGCCCAGGAGTTCCAGGCTGTTATAATGACACCACTGCACTCTACCCTGGTCAACAGAGTAAGACCTTCTCTCAAAGGAAAAAAAAAAATACCAAGTGTTGATAAAGATATGGAGCCACTGGAAATCTCATATATAGCTAGTTGGGTTGCAAAAAAAATGACCCTTTTGGCAAATAGTTTGGCAGTTTCTTATTAACATTCACCTTACAAATCAATTCACACAATTTTATAATGGCTTTATTCATAATTGCTAAAAACTAGAAAGACCTCAAACAATGTCTATTACCTGATAACTGGATAAACCAACTGTATGTATAAAAAGGAATTAATTTCTGATTTATGCATCATTGTAGATGAATCTCTTGTACATTATGCTAAGTGAAAGAACCCAGATTCAAATGTCCGTATACTGTCTGATTCAATTTATATAATGTTCTGGAAAATATAAAGCTATAGGGACAGACCAGCTATATGGGAAGCTAAGGCAAGAGAATCACTTAAGCCCAAGATTTTGAGGTTGCTGTGAGCTATGACGCCATGGCACTCTATCAAGGGTGACATAGTGAGACTCTGTCTAAAAAAAAAAAAAAAAACCTATAGGGACAGAAAAGAGACCAATCTAGACTCCTTTTAGATTGACTTAAAAGGGGCCCAAGGAAGTTTTCTTGGGAGTGATAGACCTCTGTCTTCATTGTGACAGTGGTTATAAGGCATTTGTCAAAACCCAGAATTGTACACTAAAATGGTGAATTTTCCTGTATATAAGTCATACCTCAAAAAGGCTGGATTTTAAAAATCAAAATAAAGCCAGATGTGGTGGCTTACACCTATAATCCTAGCACTCTGGATTGCTTGAGTGGCAATCCAAGGTAGGTGGATTGCTTGAGCTCAGGAGTTTGAGACCAGTCTGAGTAAAAGCAAGACTTCATCTGCCTAAGAGAAAAAAACTAGCTGAGTGCTATGGTGGACACCTGTAGTCCCAGCTACTGGGGACACTGAGGCAAGAGGCACTTTTGAGCCCAAGAGTTTAAGGTCACTGTGAGCTACAATGATGCCACAGCACTCCACTCAGGGCAACAGAGTGAGACTCTGTCTCAAAAAAATAAATAAAAATTACTTTTAAATGAAAAAAATCCCATTTTAATAAAGCAGTACTCTACTGACTCTGTGAAAATAAATCAGTTTTGTTTCTTTATTCTGCAGTTTGCAGGAGGTATTTATTCCCGGCTTGAAGCACAAATCAAGGCCTCTGTGCCAGTCAGTGTGCGGCAAAGCAGCTCAGAGAAAAACACAAGGTAAACCAGCATAAAATAAATCAGAATGCCACTAGCTGTGAATTTTTTTTTTAAGGCAAATCATATGTTACTTTATATACCAGTGTATAATTTGAGTTTAGATTATCAAGGCATTAATCAGAATCAGTTAGGATTTTAAAAGGGCTGGCTGGGTATGGTGGCTCACACCTATAATGCCAGCACTTTGAGAGGTGGAGGCTGGAGGATCACTTAAATCCAGTAGTTCAAGACCAGCCTGGACAACATAGTGAGACCTAGTGTCTACAAAAAACAACAAACTTAAAAATCTAATGAAAGTATAGGTAATTTTTCTTAAGTTGTCTGTTTAACCAGCTTCATTCTGACCTACTTCCTGATAAAAATGTATAATGCTACTGTTAGTGGAGTTTTTGTACTATTTGTAGATTATATATTGTTACTTTATATAAATCATTGAAGTCTATCATTCCTTGTTTTATTATTTTATTTCTCTTAATAAAATCTAGCTGGTGAGTCTCATGCCATTTTATCTCACAAATTTTGTTAGAAGTTACTAATATTTGAACATTCATATTACAGAACCTTAAGCTTTATATGTAATTCTGAAATCCAGAAGGCTCAGAAAGCCAAAAGGTTTTTTTTATACATTTATGTCAATTCATACTTAAACTGAACTGCTCTGATGTTCATAGTTTTTATCTATCTCATTTGTTTCACTGAAGCAACATTAACATATTTGATTATAGAGCAGTGCCCCAGATTTATATAACTATATTATCTCTCAAAAATTTTTTTAAAAATCAAATTCCAGGTGGGCGGTGCCTGTGGCTCAAAGGAGTAGGGCACCGGCCCCATATGCTGGAGGTGGGGGGTTCAAGCCCAGCCCTGGCCAAAAACTGCAAAAAAAAAAAAGAAAAAAATCAAATTCTAGACTCGGTGCCTGTAGCTCAGTGAGTAGGGTGCCCAGGTTCAAACCTGGCCCGGGCCTATTAAACAACAGTGACAACTCCAACCAAAAAATAGCTGGGCATTGTGGCGGTGCCTGTGGTCCCAGCTACTCAAGAGGCTGAGGCAAGAGAATTGCTAAACCCCAAAAGTTTGAGGTTGCTGTAAGCTGTGATGTGACGGCACTCTACTGAAGGCAACATAGTAAGGGACTCTGTCTCAAAAAAAAAAAAAAATTCCAAAATACATTCTACTCTAGAAGTTTTATTATTTACGTATTTATTTATTTATTTTTAGAGACAGAGTCTCACTTCGTCGCCCTTGGTACAGTGCTGTGATGTCACAGCTCACAGCAACCTACAGCTCTTGGGCTTAGGCATTCTCTTGCCTTAGCCTTTTGAGTAGCTAAGACCACAGGTGCCCGCCACAGTGCCCGGCTATTTTTTTGTTGTTGCAGCAGTTTGGCCGGGGTCCGAGTTTGAACCCACCACCCTCAGTATATGGGGCCAGTGCCCTACTCACTGAGCTACAGGCACCACCCTATTCTAGGAGTTTTAGAAAATGGATTTTGGAGGAACATGATTTATTAAGCTTTGAGATTGCCAAGCAAACACAGTTTAAAGCAGCAGCAACTTCCTGTTGTTTTAGAAGCAACTCTGACCCTTTTTTCTGTTTAAACATTTTAGGTCTAAAAGTCGGTTTGGTCAAGGGCGTCCTGCATAAAGCATCTTAATATAAAGATGGCATACTCCTGGACATCTGAAATTGCTCTCTACTTGAAGATCTTCAGCACGATGACTTTTAAAGTTTTAACTTTTTAAGTTATTGGTTATTCTTGTAAGCCACATAACTCATAATGCTAAGAGAAATATATAGTTAGATTTTATGAAAATCTAATTGTAAATATGAAACTTAAATCTAATTTTCTTTTAGTATGATTCTCAGATATATAAAAAACATTTATTCACAGATTTGCATTGTTAAGACTCCCTATATTTGTTTTCCTTTATTTATTTGAAAAAGAAGAGGCCTAAACTGTCAAGTAACTACGGTTTTTTTTTAGACCTTAAGAAATTAGAGGAACACAAATGGTAGTATTACCATGCATGTGCACTGATTGTAGGATGTTGTATGAGGTATAAATCTCAGGATAGGATTGAGAACTGCAATTTGTATGATGAAATTCCCAATGATGCTAATTTTAAGTTTGCATGAATACTAAGGAATGACAGATCTCAAGATTTCATTAAATTTCAAGGTAAGGTATTTCAATACTATATTGGCCAGAAAGGTTAATATTTTTCAGCATTATTCCATGGAAAGTACAATGTTAATCCAGTTTTCCTTTTCTTTAAAACTTTGTAATGCTTATCTTTTGGTCATCTGAGCTGGAATTACTGATTATTACCTCTTTCTTCTGTGAAACTAGTGCCATTCTGAATTTTTTAAAATAAATAGTTTTAGGATAGTAAATCATTTCAGTTGTGTAAGACACCTACTGTACAGTTCTCAGGGCTCTACAACCTAACCATATTTCTGTAGCCATTCAAATAGCCCCTTTCAACAGTTACAATTGCTAGTTACTTTAGAGATGTTTAAGAAATTTCCAAATAGATTAGATGGGTAAAAAATTACATATATTCAAGAAAAATCAAAATAAAATTCTATTTTATAGATCATGTTTGAATTTTTCTAACCAGGCAGAAAGAGCGCTCAGGGAAAATTTGTTCTAAACCATAAGCATATAATAATTTATGTGTTTGGAAATTACTTATATGTAGGTCTCTGAAAAACTTTAATGCACTGTTTCTATTTTTTAGTCTTCATTTGCCTGTAATTGAAATTTCTTCCAATTACTCAGAGAATAGACTTAGATAATTTGTGACAGAGCAGCAATTTCTACTGAAATGTTGAAGTGTTACATTCAGTTTACATATGGAAATTATTTTCAGTGAGTGTTTTAGTTAATGAAGCTAGATCTAACTCCATGTTAATGTATAGCTTTGCCAAGGTTTTTGAGCTTCTGTTTAGAAATTTTGTTCCACTTTATGGTTGTTTCAATTGTTTGATGTTGTGGAAATATATCATTTTTATTTTCAAAAGAAAATGTTTTATAGTACATTATATGTAAGCCCTGTTAAATACCAGGGTCTTGTTAGAGTTCACTGTATTCTCTGATAAAAGGATTTGGGTTTGTACAGGTAAACAGTGCTGTGATGGTCACGAGAAGAGGAAAATACACTCTTTTGATTTTTAACTTGGTAAAAAGGCAAATTGTTTCTCAAATGGGCGGACTGTACCACTGAATTGATTTTAACTAACCAGAATTTATGAGAATTTGATTGTCTTCAGAACGTGTTATTTCAGTAACATCAGTCTATAATACATAGCACAGGTACCACAGACATTTTACTCAAACTTTTAACAGCATTTCTTTTGCAAGGTACTTTGAAGTTTTACCTTATGTTGATTCTGAATTCACATTTCTTTAATCGAAATAAACATTAACGACAAAAGTTATTTGCGAAGTCCCTTTCTCTGAATCATTCCATCTTCTCAGAAAGGGTCTGGATTGGCTCTAGATGTTAACAGGTTTTCAGGGAAAATTAGCTGTTACAAGGTAAATTTTTTTAAGTTTTAAGATTGTTTTAAATGAATATATGCTGATAAAAGATTTTAGCAAGACAATGAAATGATAAAATACTGCAAAAGATATGATGAGAAGATAAGGTAATAGCACTGATTTTACACAATTGCATTATTTGGGGTCCAGGTATTTGAGATAAGCTAAAAGCTGTGGAAGCTGAAGCTGAAACTATCAAGGCCATCTGCTAAAGGCACATTATAATATAGAAACAAAGAAAAATGCCTTTATCTTTAATACCTGGGACTAATTCTTTGGCCAACCTTTAGCTGTTCTTGAGCAGCTATTTCATACTTCCCAGGAAAAAGGCATTGGGTTGGTTACCTAGCCAGTCCAATTCTAATAAACTAAGTCTCCCACTCTTGTTTAAAGTTGATTAGGAAAGATAGTAAAAGGGTAAGATTATTCCCACCCTCATATGATGGTTGATGGATTAAATGAATTAATGAAACTAAGAATTACCAATGTACTTTTTGGCTTGGAATAAGCCCTTTATGAATATTAACTATTATTGTTGCTTTATGTTAATATTTGGAAGGTAGCCTAAATTCTTTAGAGTTTGGTGTCCCTCTTCCTGTAACTTGAGTTGCTAAGACTGATAAATATGAGAATGTGTGTTTAGAGTAAGAAAGAAGGTACCTAATATATTAGTGGTTGCTATGACATCATTTGAAACTTTTAAAAATCATATTAAATGTTTTGCCTTATTTAGGGAAAGAGCATTTGTAGAAAGAGCTAGGTAGAGAATACTGTTTCCTGATATGTGATAGTGACCTATGCTGTTTTTTGTGGAGGCTTACTGAAGGACAAGACCATAGTATGGTGAATAAAGACCATAGCATAGTCATAGCAGCTCTCCTAAAAGAGCTAGAAAATATAGTTTAGCTGTACGACAAGACCAGTTCTTATCAAACTAGAGGTGGAGGTGGTCCTAATAGTTGCTATTTGTTGAAAGCTTTGTTAAGTATTGAATGGGCATCACTGCTGAGGATAATGCTATTTCCTTATTTCCTTTACCATCACACCCCCACCACCACCACCAATCAGGTATTATCCTTATCTTACAGGTAAAGAAAAAAAATTCAGAGAGGTGAAGTAAACCACACACTGGGGTCGGAATCTTTCCATCATTTTGAAACAATTTTCCCTTAGATTGCCTAAAATATTCTGAGTGCCTCCTGCCTCACTGGCAGCTCCTTCAGACTCACTTCCTGTAGTCCTAGACTTGTTTATCCAGCTGCCTACTTAACCATTTGTACTTGAAATATCAGTTGATATCTCCAACTGAACATAATTAAAACAGATCTTGTGATGTATCTCTATTCCCCCTCTAAGCTCACTGCTTATACAAACCCTTCAGCAAATGGCACTACTACCCACCTAAGTGCTCAAGGCAAGTATCTAGAAATTATCCCTTATTCTTCTTTCCTTCACTTTCTACACTCAATTTATCAGCAAGCCCCATACATACCCCATTTCCATTCACTTCTCTCCATCTCCACTATCACCACCTCATTAACATCTTTTATGAGTGCTTACAAATGCTTCCCACATAATTCTCCAGTTTATGCACAAAGAAATTATAGTGATTGAAAAATGTGAGTCAGATCACATTACTCTTCTGCTTAACACTGTAATAGCATCCCATCAAATCTAGAGTAAAATTCAAACTCCATTAAGTTGGGGTGGCAAAGTCCTACATGACCTAGCTCCTGATGGCCTCTTAGCCTTTTCCCTCTTGCTTACTACATTCCAGTCACAGCCTGCCTGTTCGTCCAATAAGTGAGCTTATTCCCACCATTCAGTTCCTTTTCATAAGCTATTCCCACTGTCTACAAGAATCTTATAATTCAAAGTTTAGTTTAGATGTCACCACCTAACAGGAGCCCTTTCCTGTGTGCCCTATATTAAATATCACCCAAGTCACTCTCATTACATTCTCATCTTTTATTTCTGTGCACAGCTGACATTATTACTCGGGTATTATTCTTTTGTTGGTTTGCAATGCATCTTCCATGCTGGAAAGTAAGCTCAGTAAGAGCAGAGACCTGGTCATCTTCAGTACTGCTGTGTCTCCAGTGCCTAGAACAATGATTAGAGCAGCTGGCACCAAGAAACTTTCCTATGGGTGTTCACACAGTTGGTGGTACCTCCATGATCTGCACTGTCCCTAGCTTATCATTTTCATTTGCACCTCTTAGAACCTCAATAGATGGCTCGGGAAAATGGCTCACGCCTATAATCTTAGCACTCTGGGAGGCGGAGGCAGGTGGATGGCCTGAGCTTATGAGTTGAGACCAGCCTAAGCAACAGCGAGACCCTAAAAATAGGGCGGTGGCTCAGGCCTGTAATCCTAACACTCTGGGAGGCCAAGGCGGGTGGACTGCTAAACTTAGGCTGGAGACCAGCCTGAGCAAGAGCAGCCCCCCCTCTTAAAATAGCTGGGCGTTGTGGCAGGCACCTGTAGTCCCAGCTTCTTGGGAGGCTGAGGCAAGAGAATCGCTTGAGCCGAAGAATTTGAGGTTGCTGTGAACTGTGAGGTCATGGCACTCTACCAAGGGTGACAACATGAGAGGCTGTCTCAAAAAAAAAATTTTTTTTTTAATCTCACAAAATGCAGTAACATGATTGCTGTAGCATTCTTGTCGGAATCAGCGACATATTTCTAGAAGGTCTAATTCTCCACTCAGCATCTTTTTCTTCATGAATGACAGGTGTTTTTTCTCAGGATGTTTTGTCCAGTTTTCTTTCTCTGTAGCGCAGCCTAAGGAATGATTTAAAATATGTAGCTTATTAAAACTTGACACGCTTGAAAGCCCTTTTTAATCAATATCCTCTTAAATATAAACATTTTTAAAATCCGTTTTAGCCACGGTTTGGAGAGGGCCGGGTGACGAACACACGCTGACGTAAAGAGGTATTTTGTGTGAGGGCCACAGGAAGACGCCTTACCACCATAGGACTGCATTTCCTCCTAACATCAGATAGGCGTTCTTGCATTTTCCGGCAACAAGGGCCAGGGCAGTCCAGCAGCGCCAGATCTGCGTAGCCGAAGGCACCTTCACCTCTTCACGCAGCCTACGGAGGTAAGCTTATGAGTCTGCGCAACCGATTTTCAGTGAGGAACCCGGAGCGGCGCAGGTCCTTGAAGCATGCGCACACCAACATTCGGCGCAGACTCGGGATGCGCATGCGCACACGGAAGTTCGGCGCAGAAAGCGCTCTCTGGAGCGTAAGCTGTCAAATACTGACGCTTGTTGAGGTCGCTCCGCAGTGGTTTGGCTCACTTTCGGTCGGGTAATCACACTCGTGGACGAAAGGGTAGTATATTCGTTTTTGTTGACAATTTTAGCATCTTGTTTTTATTTTGGATAATTTTTTCCAAGTATAAATATGTTAAATATTAGTTTAAAATATCTAACAGTTAAAAACCAACAATGTGGCCCTGCGCCTGTGGCTCAATCGGCTAAGGCGCCAGCCACATACACCTAAGGTGGCGGGTTCGAATCCCCAGCCCGGGCCCGCCAAACAGCAATGATGGCTGCAACCAAAAAAAAAAAAAAATGGCCTGGCGTTGTGGCGGGCACCTGTAGTCCCAACTACTTGGGAGGCGGAGGCAGGAGACTCGCTTGAGCCCATGAGTTGGAGGTTGCTGTGAGCTGTGATGCCATGGCACTCTACCCAGGGGCATAGCTTGAGGCTCCGTCTCAAAAAATAAATAAATAAATAAAAAACCAACAATGTATTAGAAAAATAGGAAAAGAACTAGGAAACGAAGTGTTCACAGAACAATTATAAGGACCATAAACATGTGAAAAGATGCTTAACATCAGTTTTAATAAGAAAAATGCAAATTAGCATCAGATTGGCAAACACTGGAATGTTTGGTGATATATGTCGGGAAACAGGCATGTTGCAGTGCTGGCGGGCATGCAGAATGTTGCAATTCGCAGAGATTATAAAAACCACATTGCATTTCTGTTTTGAACCAAAAATCCCACCTTTGGAAATCTTTCCTACAAATACACTTGCTTACATATGAAATGTGTGCATGAGGTTATTGATTGCAATGGCAAAATATTGGAAACCACCCAAGTATCTGTCAGAGGACTGATACTATTAAAGACAATGGAGTTGGACTGAGTGCAGATGTGTGTTACAACTAATTAATCACAACCAGTTAAAAATTCCTTTGTTCCTTCCCTACTCCCACACACCCAAAAAAGGTTCACATGTACAAAGGAGCATTATGCAGCTATGAAAAAGAATGAAGACATTACCTACTTACTGATGTGGAAAGATCTCCAGGATATCTTACTAAGCAAAGAAGGTATAAAGTATGCCTTTTGTGGAAGGAAGAAGAAAGTATAGGGTGGCACCTGTGGCTCAAAGGAGTAGGGTGCCAGCCCCATATGCCAGAGGTGGCAGGTTCAAACCCAGCCCTGGCCAAAAAAAAAAAAAAACTGCAAAAAAAAGAACATATATATTCCTTTTTTCTGAAAATATTCACAAGGAGCTAATAATCATGGTTTCCTATGGTTTAGAAGGAAGGACAGAGATGAGGTGAAAAGCTTTTCAATGTATACCTCATTATAAATATTGCTTTTAAAATCATGTGAATGTTTTTCTTTAAAAACTAAAATAAATAGGCAGAACATGGTGGCTCACACCTAGCACTTTGGGAGACTAAAGCAGGAGGATCATGGTGATCGCAGGAGTTCAAGACCAGCCTGGACAGCATGGTGACACACCCTTCTCTACAAAAAATAGAAAAAGAAAAATCAGCCTTGTTTAGTATTGTGTGCCTATAGTCTCGGCTACTTGGGAGGCTAAGGCATAGGATTGCTTAAGCCAAGGAGTGTGAGTTTGTTTGTTTGTTTTTTTTTTTTTTTTGAGACGGAGCCTCAAGCTATCCCCCTGGGTAGAGTGCCATGGCATCACTGCTCGTAGCAACCTCCAACTCCTGGGCTCAAGCGAGTCTCATGTCTCCGCCTCCCAAGTAGATGGGACCACAGGCGCCCGCCACAACACCCGGCCATTTTTTGGTTGCAGCCATCATTGTTGTTTGGTGGGCCCGGGCTGGGGATTCGAACCCGCCATCTTAGGTGTATGTGGCTGGCCCCTTAGCCGATTGAGCCACAGGCGCCGAGCCAGGAGTGTAAGTTTGTAATGAGCTATGATGACACTCCTACTCTCTAGTCCGGGTGACAGGGGGAGATTCTCTCTCAAAAAAAAAAAAAAAGAAGAAGAAAAACACAGGGTACAAGTGAATCTTTCTAAAGCAAAGTATGAATGTCTTAACTCAATAACTAAGAAAATGACATGAAGGCTACGTTAACCAGTTTGATGAGAGTATTTCAAATTGTATATGAAAACACCACACTGTACCCCGTGATTGCATTAATGTACACAGCTATGATTTAATAGAAAAAAAAAATACAGACTAGGTGAGATGGCTAATTCCTGTAATTTCAGCATTTTTAAGGAAAGCAAAAGCAGAAGGATTGCTTGAAGCTGGAAATTCAAAATAGCCTTAGCAATATAGGGATATCAGCTACACAACTCTCTTCATAAAAACAATCAGGTAGGTGTTATGATGACACCTCTGCATCTAGCTCAGGTGAAAGAGACTCTGTCTCAAAAAAACAAACAAACAAAAAAACTAGTTTCAGAAATAGCAAGTAAAGCTTTTTTTTTGAGACAAAGTCTCACTTTATTGCCCTCCATAGAGTGCTGTGGTGTCACACAGCTCACAGCAACCTCCAAATCCTGCGGTAAGATGATTCTTGCCTCAGCCTCCTGAGTAGCTGGGACTACTGGTGCCCGCCACAAGCAAGGAAAGCTTTTTAAACCAATTTTAAGATTTGCTACTAATGTTCATTAGTCATTTGCATATCCTCTTTTGTGAAGTGCCTGTTAAGGTCTTTTGCCCATTTTATATTAGGTTGTCTTTTTCTTAGTGATTTACAGGAGTTCTTTATATATTCTGAATACATGTTTTGTATGTGGATAGTGTGGCTTGCTTTTCACTTTAATGATATATTTGATAAACAAAAGGTCTGAAGTGGATGATGATTTTTCATTGATCCTGTTTGAACAACCTGCTGTTAAAACTGTTTATTGAAGGTGATACCTGTGGCTTAAGGAGTAGGGCGCCAACCCCATATACTGAGGGTGGCGGGTTCAAGCCTGGCCTAGGCCAAAAACTGCCAAAAAAAAAAAAACCCTATTTATTGAGTTCTTAATTTCTGTTATTATATTTTTCTTTTCTTTTCTTTTCTTTTTTTGAGACAGTCTCATTCTGTCACCCTCAGTAGAGTGCCATGGTGCCACAGATGACAGCAACCTCAACCTCTTGGGCTTAAGTGATTCTTTTGACTCAGCCTCCCAAGTAGCTGGGACTATAGGCTTCCGCCATGATGCCCAGCTATTTTTGTTGTTGTTGTTGCAGTTGTCATTGTGTAGCAGGCCCAGGCCAGGTTTGAATCTGCCAGCCTCCGTGTATGTGGCCAGCACCCTACTCACTGAGCTATGGGCACCAAGCCAGTTACTATATTTTTCAATTCTAGCATTTCCATTTCTTTATTATACAGTAGTTTCCAGTACTCTGCCAAAGTCTCTTGTCTTTTTTCCTTGAACATATTAAGGATTGTTATTTTAAAATCTGTGTCTGATAACTCTGTTAGCTGTCTCCTCTTTGGGTCTGTGTGTTTTGTTTTCTCTTGATTTTTTTTTTTATTTTAGAGACAAAGTCTTGCTGTGTGGCTCAAGAGTACAGTAGTGCAATCACAGATCGCTGCACCCTCAAACTCCTGGGCTATAAAAGTCCTCCTACCTCAGCCTAACCAGTAGCTGGGACTGTAGGAGCATGCCACCATGTCCAGCCATTTTTTTTTAAGAGATGGGGGTGTCACTATGTTGCTGATCTTGAATTTCTGGCCTCAAGTAATCCTCCTGCCTCAGCCTCCCAAAGGGCTAGGACTACAGGCATGAGCCACCTATGCCCAGCCTCCCCTTGATTTTTGAATATATAAACTTGCCTTCTCGTATGAGTCTCACTCTGTTGCCCAGGCTGGAGTGCAGTGACGTCAGCCTAGGTCACAGCAACCTCAAACTCCTTGGCTCAAGCAATCCTCCTGCCTCAGTCTCCTGAGTAACTGAGACTACAGGTGCCAGACAGGACACCCAGCTAGTTTTTTTGTTTTTAGTAGAGATAGGATCTCACTGTTGGTCAGGCTGGTCTGGAACACCTCAGCTCAAGTGGTCCTCCCACTTTGTATTCCCAGTGTGCTAGGATTATAGGTGTGAGACACTATACCTATCATGAAACATGAGTTTTAAAATACTATTCTAAACACTGTTTAGTTTAATATTCAACTAACTTGGCTTTCTTCAGTGCCACAGAAAGCAGAAAACTTCTATGTAAGTAATCTCTTCCAGCTACTATCAAACATGGACTCTACAGGACCCTTTAAAAAGCGACATATTCACAGGACACATGTAGCTATACCAAGTTGGTAAATGTGATGAAACATGTTTATTGGTGTTGATAAAACATGAATGCTGTGTGATACACACCCAAGCTGCTCTTCCCTTGCTTCCCAGATGTCTGGCCACCCCTTGGCAGTGATGTTGCAGAGTGTAAGAAAGGTTGCTGGAGAGCCAGGAGAAAAATAAGGCCAAAGTTTTTCTGCAAGTGTCATTTAAGGTGTAAACATAAATCTATCATTCCAATTATAAAATGAAATCTCTCCCATTTCATAACCCAGAAAAACTCCAATTTATATGTTCTCCATGCTATCCCATGTCTCCACTGAATGCTGAACTTGCCATCCTTTGGTGATGGTGGCAAGGCAGCTATTCTGGGGAAGACAGCACACAGATCGGGAATATCTACCTCCTCATACTTGCCAGTAATGTCTGTTGGCATAAAGCCCTTCAGAACTCAACACAGCTGGTTAAAGAGTAAATCTCTCAGGATTGCAAGGAACATTTGATTGAATACTTTCATATTTTACACTTTTTCTGTTTTCTGAGATAATAATATTGGGATGGGCAGTTTCAGGATCTTAGTATCAAATCTTCCTGGAGCGTGCTGATCATTGTTTATAGGCTAAAATGTGGACACACACAGAAACTGTCTTTCATTGGCTCATATAAAATGACCACCCGGGATTTTAGGTTTTCATGTTCTGAATACGTTCAATGCCTGTCAGAACATCAGAGTCTGCCACCTATACTTTGCTGCTGTTTCCCTTAGTGGATTATATAGGGTACACGTATGGTCTGATATTTGTCTTTTCAACTTGTTTTTTTCAACATCCTTCTTTTCCACATCAGTAAATCCAATAAAATGGTAACTTACTGCTCTCTCAGTAAATGCTTAAATTTAAAAAAATTCATTGCATAATTCTTCTCTGTTCTTCCACTTCTTACCTCATCTGATTTAGACACTTAGATTTCTTTCTTCTTTTTCTTTTTCTTTTCTTTTCTTTCTTTCTTTCTTTTTCTTTTTCTTTTTTTCTTTTTTTTTTTTTTGAGTCAGTCTCACTCAGTTGCCCTGGCATTATCATCTGTCATAGCAACATCAAACTCTTGGGCTCAAGAGATCCTCTTGCCTCAGCCTCACAAGTAGCTGAGAGCACAGATGCCTGCCACAATGCCTGGCGAGTTTTTCTCTTTTTAGTAGAGACAGGGTCTCACTCTTGTACAAGCTGGTCTTAAATTCCTGGGCTCAAGCAATCCACCTGCCTTGGCCTCCCAGAGTACTAGGTCTTAGTCACTTGGATTTCTTTCTTTTTTTTTGGCAGAGCCTCAAGCTATCACATGGGGTAGAGTGCTCTGGCATCATAGCTCACAGCAACTTCAAATTCTTGGGCTCAAGTGATTCTCTTGCCTCAGTCTCCCAAGTAGCTGGGACTACAGGCACCTGCCACAACACCCAGCTATTTTTTTGTTGTAGTTGTCATTGTTGTTTAGCAGGCCTGGGCCAGGTTAAAACCGGCCAGCCCCAGTGTATGTGGCCAGCGCTCTAACCCCTGAGCTATGGGCACTGAGCCTAGACACTTAGATTTCTAAACCACCCCCTTTTTAAAAATAATTATTTTTTATTAAATAATAACTTTGTACATTGATGCATTTATGGGTTTCAGGATACTACTTTGATATACAATGTGGAATGTTTACATTGAACCAAGTAACACATCCATCACAATTATACTGATTTCTTAATAGTTTTGGAATGTACCATTGCATCATGCACATTAGGTGAGGTCCCCCTAAATACCCTCCCTTCTCTCATATTCCCTCTTCCCACCCCTCTCTCTCCTCTTCCCTTCTACTTTATGGACTATAGTTATGTTCTGCCATTCGTATGATTGTGTAGGTGGTTATATATTGATTTCATAGTAGTATCAAGTACATTGGATACTTTTTTTTACCATTCTTGAGATACTTTACTAAGAAGAGTATGTTCCAGCTCCATCCAGGTAAACATAAAAGATGTGAAGTCTCCATCTTTTTATGGCTGCATAGTATTCCATGGTGTATGTATACCATAATTTGTTAATCCATTCATGGGTCGATGGGCACTTGGGCTGGTTCCATGTCTTGGCTATTATGAATTGGGCTGCAGTAAACATTCTGGTGCAAATGTCTTCATTGTAAAATAATTTTTGATCATCTGGGTATATACCTAGCAATATATAGCAATCATAGAGGAATTGCAGGATCAAATGGTAGGTCTACTTTTAGTTCCTTGAGTGTTCTCCAAACTTCTTTCCAAAAAGGCCATATTAGCTTGCATTCCCACCAGCAGTGTAGAAGTGTTCCCTTCCCTCCACATTCACGCCAACACCTATAGTTTTGGGATTTTGTGATGTGGGCTAATCTTACTGGAGTTAGATGATATCTCAAAGTGGTTTTAATTTGCATTTCTCTGATGATTAAAGACAAGGAGCATTTTTTCATGTGTTTGTAGGTCATGCACCTGTCTTCATCAGAGAAGATTCTGTTCCAGTCTCCTATCCACATAGAAATGGGGTTATTTATTCTTTTCTTATTGATCAGTTTGAGTTCTCTATAGATTCTAGTTATCAGACCTTCGTCAGAAGTGTAAAGTATGGCTTCACGCTTATGGCTCAAGCGGCTAAGGCGTCAGCCACGTACACTTGAGCAGGTGGGTTGGAAGCCAGCCTGGACCCACCAAACAACAATGATGGCTGTAACCAAAAAACAGCCAGGTGTTGTGGTGGGCGCCTGTAGTCCCAGCTACTTGGGAGGCAGAGGCAGGAGAATCACTTGAGCCCAGGAGTTGGAGGTTGCTGTGAGCTGTGATGTCACAGCACTCTACCAGGGTGACAGCTTGAGGCTCTGTCTCAAAAAAAAAAGAAGTGTAAAGTGCAAAAATCTCCCATTCTGAAGGTTGTCTGTTTGTTTTACTTACTGTGTTCTTGGCTGTGCAAAAGCTTTTTAGTTTGATCAGATCCCAGTAATGGTGTTATTTCAATTGTCCGGGAGGGTCCTCCTCATAAAATATTCTCCCAGGCCAATTTCTTCAAGTGTTTTCCCTGCACTCTCTTCTAGTATTTTTATAGTTTCATGTCTTAAGTTTAAATCTTTTATCCAATGAGAATCAATTTTTGTTAATGGTGAAAGGTGAGGGTCCAGTGTCAGTCTTCTACAGGTCTCTAGCCAGTTCACCCAGCACCATTTGTTAAATAGGAAGTCTTTCCCCCACTGAATATTTTTGATAGGCTTGTCAAAGATCAATTGACAATAAGTAGCTGGGTTCATCTCTTGGTTCTCTATTCTGTTCCATAAATCTACCACTCTGTTTTTGTGCCAGTACCATGCTGTTTTGATCACTATACATTTATAGTATAGCCTGAAGTCTGGTAATGTGATACTTCCTGATTTGTTCTTATTTCTGAGTAATGTATTTGCTATTCGAGGTTTTTTTCTGATTCCATATAAAATGAAGTACTATTTTTTCAAGTTATTTGAAGTATGACAATGGTGCTTTAATAGGGATTGCGTTAAATCTGTAGATTGCTTTGGGTAGTATGGACATTTTAACAATGTTAATTCTTCCCAGCCACGAACATGGTATGTTTTTCCATTTGTTAACATCTTCACCTATTTCTTTTCTCAGAGTTTCATAGTTCTCTTTTTAGAGATCTTTCACGTCCTTTGTTAGGTAAATTCTCAGATATTTCATCTTCTTTGGCACTATTATAAAAGGAATAGAGTCCTTGATTGTTTTTTCAGCTTTACTATTGTTGGCATATATAAAAGCTACTGACTTGTAAGTGTTGATTTTGTATCCTC
>CAUYQV010075066.1:0-10487 GCA_963574575.1 Galagoides demidoff
TATTTTATTTATTTATTTATTTATATTTATTTATTTATTTATTTTTGAGACGGACCCTCAAGCTATCCCCCTGGGTAGAGTGCCATCACAGCTCATAGCAACCTCCAACTCCTGGGCTCAAGCGAGTCTCCTGCCTCCGCCTCCCAAGTAGCTGGGACCACAGGCACCCGCCACAGCGCCTGGCCATTTTTTGGTTGCAGCCATCATTGTTGTTTGGCGGTCCCGGGCTGGGGATTCAAACCCGCCACCTTAGGTGTATGTGGCTGGCGCCCCAGCCGATTGAGCCACAGGCACAGAGCCAAGACTGGAATATTTTAGAAGGGATTAAGTAACACATAGAGGGCTGGACCTCAGATTTCTTTTTTTTTTAGAGACAGAATCTCACTTTGTTGCCTTCGGTAGAGTGCTGTGACATCACAGCTCACAGCAACCTCCAGCTCTTGGGCTTAGGCAATTCTCCTGCCTCAGCCTCCCAAGTAGCTGGGACTATAGGTGCCTGGCTATTTTTTGTTGCAGTTTGGCCGGGGTCAGGTTCAAACCCTCCACCCTGGGTATATGGGGCTGGTGCCCTATCCACTGAGCCACAGGCGCCGCCCAGGACCTCAGATTTCTTCAAAGTTCTATGAAGATCTGCCAAAGCTCACCTGGCCTTCCAGAGCTCTTCCTATGAAGTTCCCAGTTGGAATCAGATACTAGTTACACTAAGATGAAGAAGCTATCTGGGCCCTTAAGATTTCACAGACTAGAAACAGAGACAGGCATGAAAGCAAATATTCACATTGCAGTTCTTCAGGGAAGTTTTAAAAAAGTAGTTTCCGATGGCACCCATAGCTCAGTGGGTAGGGCACTGGCCATATACACACAGGCTGGAGGGTTCAAATCCAGCCCAGGGCCAGCTAAACAACAATGATAACTGCAACAAAAAAATAGCCGGCATTGTGGCAGGCACCTATAGTCCCAGCTACTTGGGAGGCTGAGGCAAGAGAATTGCTTAAGCCTAAGAGTTGGAGGTTGCTGTGAGCTCTGATGACTCCAGGGCACTCTACCAAGGTGACATAGTGAGACTCTATAGCCAAAAAAAAAAAAGCAGTTTTCACTGGGGCTAATCTTGCCCCCCATGGACATTTAGTAATATCTGGAGATATATATTGTTGTCACAAGGAGTAAAGGGGTTTGCCAATCACAGCCTAGGCCTCCACAGGGTGAGAATCATCAATATCGCTGTCTTCCACCTCTGCGTCTTGTCCCATCTTACACCACTCACCTCCTAGGTGGAGACCAGGATGCTGTTTAAGTATCATGGAATGTACAGGCCAACTTCCCATATGAAGGAATTCTCTCTCTCAAAATGTGAACACAGGTTGAAGGTTCCTTTTTCTTTCTTTTTTTGGAGACAGAATCTCAGTCACCCTGGGTGAGTGCCATGGCATCATAGCTCACAGCAACCTCAAACTCTTGCACTCAAGTGATTCTCTTGCCTCAGCCTCCCAAGTAGCAGGAACTATAGGCACCCACCACAATACCCGGCTGTTTTTAAAGATGCGGTCTCCCTCTTGCTCAGGCTGGTCTTGAACTCCTGCACTCAAGCGATCTGCCCACCTCAGCCTCCCAGAGTGCTAGGATTACAGGCATGAGCCACCGTGCCCAGCCGAGCTGAAGCTTCCTAATCAAAAATCTCAAATTCAAAATGCTGCAGAATCTGAAACTTACTGATTTCCAACAGTATGCCACCAGTGGAAAATTCCACACCTGACTTCACTTGATGTGGTGCAGTCAAAATATGGGCACATGACACATAGTTAATTCAGTGTCCACAAAGGAAAAAAGATTTTCCCAGTCCCTTCCACTGTAAATATATCTTTTCCATGCATGTTAGATAGGTGTGTCATTTTTTTACTGCTACGTCCTTAAGTGTGAATAAATGTGAGAAAACCAAACATTAAATTTTTACATAAATCTGCATATAAATTCAATGATATAAATTCAGAGTCATGAATGATGGTGATGCCAAACAACCACACTTGTCCATGAGTGGCCGAGAAAGTGACACCTTTGCTTTCTGGTGGTTCATTGTACAAAAACTTTGTTTAATCCACAAAACTCTTTAAACTATTGTATAATTTCACCCCGATTTCCAGAACTTTTTTTCATCCCAAGCAAAAACTCTTGTACAATAACTCACTATTGAACAATAACAATAACAATAACATTCCCTTCTCCCACCCAATCATTGGAAACCTTTATTCTATTCTCCGTCTTTTCTTTTTTTTTCTTTTTTTGAGACGGAGCCTCAAGCTGTCCCCCTGGGTAGAGTGCCACGGCATCACAGCTCATAGCAACCTCCAACTCCTAGGCTCAAGCAAGTCTCCTGCCTCCGCCTCCCAAGTAGCTGGGACCACAGGCGCCCGCCACAACGCCCGGCCATTTTTTGGTTGCAGCCATCGTTGTTTGGCGGGCCCAGTCTGGGGATTTGAACCCGCCACCTTAGGTGTATGTGGCTGGCGCCTTAGCCGATTGAGCCACAGGCACCAAGCCTCTGGGGTATTTGTACTGGCCTGGACATGTGCAAGCAAACTTCTTGTTTAGATTTCCACATTTAATGTGTAGATGATGATCGATCCTCACAAAATAGAGCAGAACAGGAAAATCATCTCAGTGTTTCTTCTGAAACTACAAAGGGCCACACTTTGCCTTGGATTCTTCCTTCATCTCATGGATATCTGCAGGGCACACACCAAGTGCCAGATCCTAAATGTTGGCCTGAGGCTGTGTACAAGGCAGGCATGGCCATCTAGGGGGACGGGTCCACGAGATGGGGCTTCCAGGCAGGATCAGGCCTGCTGTGATCCAAAAGAGCCAGGCCTCTAAGGCACTGGGCCTGGTTGTGAGCAGGGGAGCAGTGAGCTCGTTTAAGATTATTTGGGGGCAGTGCCTGTGGCTCAAAGGAGTAGGGCACCGGACCCATATGCCAGAGGTGGCAGGTTCAAACCCAGACGCAGCCATAAAAAAGAAGAAGATTATTTGTGCACCGTATAGAGTTGAGTGGGACCACAGACTACAGGTAGGTAGAAGTGGAGACCGAGGTGAGGTAGGAAGGAGTCAGGTCTGACACTAGCCCCAGACAGCTGAGGAATGTGAGGGAAGAAAAGCTTCCAGGATGAGTCTGGCCTGGCATGAGCAGGTGCAGCTATGAAGGGGGAGCTTCTGGAGCACAGGACAAAGAGTGGTGCTCAAGACATAGATTTGGGAGTCATATAAAAGCAAATAAAGTCACTCGACACCTCAGGCTGGGCAAAACGCTCCAAAATGGGAGGATGACTGCCGAGGAAGAGTTCCCAAGAGCCAGCTCTGGGTACGCCCAGAGTGTGCTGGGAGCTCACATTCCCCTGTGCAGGCTTGGCCTCGGAGTGTGCAGCTTCTGTTCTGTGTCCACTGAATTTTAATCATGACTTCAAGAAAACGTGTTCCTTACATTTACAAAGGAGTTTGTATGCACTGTATTATTAGATTCCCAGCTTGTTTCTGAGTAGATATGTGGTGCTTCACATTCCTGTCATTTTCCTATTATACTGTTGATCGTGACATGCAGACATTTGCTGTTAATTTCTTTAAGTGTAAATCTCCAAGTTAATTCTGCTTTCAATTATGTTCTCATGACTGTGGAATTATTACATGTGTGTGTACACATGTGTGTACCTATATCTGTGCAAACTTATATGTTATCTTAAACCAAAATAAACGGTCATACGGAATAATATTCCTAGGTGTAACGGACAGCATATCTAAACATCACAGAGTTTCCTCTGTTGCTATGAAGGAAACATTTTCCTTGCTTTCTTAAAGATCTAGAAATAGTTGTCCCTCTGTGTTCTTAGTAGGAGACGATTTTAACAAAATACTTGGGGGATGTCAAAAAACGTATACACATTTTAAGAGATGTTATCTCTGTGTTACTTTTTTAAGTTGAATTATAGTAGCAATGTGTAGTTTATCGTTCACTGAAAAGATGGCATTAATCACATGAGTGCAGGTGTCACCATGCGATAGGCAGGACAGTCAAAGCAAATGGCAGAAGCCTGGCTGTCACACTTCAAATTGGTGTATGAAACTCGAAAACGCAGTTATACGGTGCTGAAGGTGGTGTGAGTGTGCAACAGAACCTCCAACCACCTAACAATCGCACTGATTTGTGATGAGTGTGAGACACACAGTGCTGGGTGTGTAATGTGCACAGGGAGGATCCAGGAGGCCTCTCACAGCAACAAGCCCTGCCACTTCTGGTGGTGTTGGAACAGTTCACAGTTCACACGCTCACCCCAGAAGTCTACCATACAGCGTGCATGTCCGACAGGAGTTCACAGAACAAGCATAGGACCCAGAACAGCAAAGTAGGAAGTTTTCATCCCAAGATTATTACAAGTACTGAGATGTGAGAGCTGACCTGCCCTGCCAGGACAATGGGTCAGACAAAGAGGTGTGGTTGATTCCCTACCTACCTCACCATCTCCGTTCTCCTGACTTCTACCTATGGGGGACCATGAAGGATGTGGTGTCAGGCTACACTGGTGGTACTTCAGGAAGAAATTGAAAGCATGTGCAGCCCTGCAGGTGGACACTCTGGTCAGCGCCGCTCAAGCAGCAGGTCACTGTAATCAGAAGTGTCTAGACGCTGATGGTGACCGCTTTGAGCACCTCTCATAATTGCAGAAGTCAAGTGCGCCTTGTATTCATCTTTGTTATTGATACATGTTGAGTATTACAATTTTATTTATTTATTTTTATTTTTTTCAGTTTTTGGCCAGGGCTGGGTTTGAACCTGCCACTTCCGGCATATGGGGCCGGTGCCCCACTCCTTTGAGCCACAGGCGCTGCCCAGAGTATTACAGTTTTAATACGCTTTTTTCTTCTAAGATGCGTATCCATTTCCTTGGCACGTCTGTAGCTCTTACATTGCCAGATGCCTGCTCACTATTGGTATCACTCTTTCCTTCTCCTCCAGTGCACAGGAAGTGAAGGAGCACACCTTTTTCAAAGGCATCGATTGGCAGCATGTTTACTTACAGAAGGTAGGCCTGCCGCCCTGTGCCCTGGTGTCTCTGGTCTCTCCCTCTCTCTTTCCCGCCCCCTGCCCCCCGTCTTGGTCTCTCTACATACTGTTGGCTTCCTGGCTTCCTGCCTGTGTCCCCCAAGGCCCAGCCCAGCGTCCTGTGTCCACAGGGTTTTGCTACCTAAGTGTTACCATGTGGTCAAATCCCTTTGGGGCAACTTCTCCCTCTTCATTTCCCTGGTATAAATTTTTGAAGATATCTTCCGTATAGATTGATGAAAGGCAAAGTGGAGCTGTATTCTAGCTAATTCAAATATACATATATTTGAGACCTTTTTTTAGTTTTAGCTCATCTTCTTGAATTCTTCTTTCAAAATGTGACCATATTTTTACACAGACCTATATAAAAATGTACAAGAAACTTCTGTCCTAAGTTTATATATATTTTCTAACCCAGTACTACATAATTTAAGAATTAGCATGGTTTTGAATCAGAATAATTCCCTTTCTTTATTTTAAGCTGTGTTGTGTCCACACTGATAAAGGAAACACAGCAAATTACTATTTTTTTAATCTCGACTATCAACTTTGGGCTTCTTACTGCCTCATCTCAAGCTACAGAGGAAGGATGATGATGTTCTGTAGTTAAGAGGAACTAGTCTCTCAGTGCTGCCTGGTTAGAGTTCCAGGCTGACCCCTTGTTCAGTTAGCCTTGACCTGAGGGTGTTTACAGGTGCCAGGCCTCTGCCCAGCCCCCCACACCTGTTACGGCTCTAGCAACCTAAAATTGGTGCTGTCTCCTCTGAGAAAGTGTGCCTTTTCAGGTTGAGCTGGGGGAGCATGCTGTCTTGAGACTTTGTTATATTTAAGAATTGTTTAAGACTTTAGGCATTGGTCCTTTTCTCCTTAACTTTGGGCTATTCAAAGCAAGGGCTGTTGGGGTGTTCAAGACAAAGGCTCTTACGTGAAATATGTAATATGACCTGTGTAAAGCTTGAGCCGCGTCTACGTCCAGGGGGGCAGCATGCTGACATCCTCAGCTGTGTCCTCTGTGTGGGGTGTTAGGTTGGGACAGGACCTAATGGTCATGTGGTAACTGTGCCATGCTTCTTGGATCTCCCAGTACCCACCACCCTTGATTCCCCCCCGTGGAGAGGTCAATGCTGCTGACGCCTTCGATATCGGCTCATTTGATGAAGAGGATACCAAAGGCATTAAGGTAGCCTTTCTTTTTTTTCTGTTAAAAATTGGCTAATCTTAGCGATTGTTTTAGTATTGGGTTGTTTAGTTTGAAGAATGTATTTGGAATCTAAAGTTATGAAAACTTTCTTTTGAATAATCTTATTTTCAGTGAGTTGCAGAATAGTACAATTTCATCGATTTGGAATTTCTTTGATTGAAATAAAACTTAAGTATATGAAGGAGGAAAAAAATACCAATTGTGTGATATCAAACATACTTAGCCTAGCTCAAAAAAGCCAGTTATCTCAGTTCTCCAAGTCTTTAGATCTCCCTGTGTTAGGATGAAAAGAGCAAACAGCGTGAATCATTTTGCATGTGTCAGTCAAAGGGGAAATAATCACTGTTTTTTATATAATGCTCTGCATTTTTCAAACTTTCGTTCATATCATTATTCTCCAAGTAAAGACAAGACATAATTAGAGTTGGTGAGTCAAGAGAGAAAATCATCCCCTTTAAGATGCTAAGTCAAAGCGTATCAAAACTCCATGTCAACCTGTCATCTACCCCCACGCTGACAGCTCATCCCAGGCTCTCCCAACCCCACCCTCCACCCCCTGCCTGCATCATACCTGTCTGATGCCCCTCATTTCCCCCACCCCCTGCCACATAGTTTCCCACTCCAGAAGGCAGCAGCACTATTGAAGCACTTGCCGGTCGGTTATAGATTAAAGAGGGGCAGGTAAAAAGAAAGGGTGTAGCAGGGTCTATAACTGGACACACACAAGACGTGGACCAACTGGACTCTAGAGGAAGACAGGAGGATTGAGGGAAGGAGCAGCATGTGGAGGCCAGTGCATCAGGTAGCTCAGAACCGAGTGCAGCTGGTCAGAGCAGGTGGCATCAGGAGAGAGGAGGGGCCGAGTGATAAAGGTGATTGGGGAATTCACAGACTGTCTTCTCAGGAGGCTTAAGTTAGATGGGGGCAAAGTGCAGAGGGCCCAAGCCATGGGCTATGGGGATTGCTGGCCAATGCAAAGACACTGTCTGTGGTCTGGACCAGTGGCTGTCCTGGGAACAGCAGCCAGACTACTGCCCAGGCTTGTGCCTGCACCATCGAGAGCTGGCAGGTGTCTGAGTACTACGCACTAGTGCTTTAGGGAACGCTGCATTTACAGTGCTATTGAAAAGGATTACTGCCATCACAATAGAATCTTGTCATCAGATGTACCACTACCCATCAAAGGGTGCTAAAAATAAAACTGCTTTTATGTGGGAGCCCCTGACAATTTTTGATGGTAAAAAGAGATTCTCACACTTTAAACTTTTGTAAACCAAAATCTAGGCTTTGGAGTGAGACAGACTGGGCTCAGATCTGACACTTAGCAGCTAAGTGAATCTGAGCCATCCCATCACCTCCTGAGTCTTGGTTTTCTCATCTATAGGGTGGGTAGTTTTGTTGCTGTGCTTTCTCTGAGCATAATGACATTGACCTGCTTACGCCTGCCGGCATATAGTTAGCATGGAACAAACTGATAGTTCCTACTCTTATGGTTTGGGTTCCTCCTGAGAAGAGCTGAGAAGGCAAACACTAAGATCCAGAAGTCATGAGCAGCTGGGACTCGGCTGCAAACCTGCAAATGAGTGCCAAGGTCCTGGCTCTGGGATGGCCAAGTCCAGGGGTAACCGCATTTTAACAAACTATCCGTGGTTTAACTTTAGCAAGCAGCCCAAATAGTATGTTCTTCTTTTACTGGGTGGGGTAAGGAGGGAAGCTTACCTCTTATAAAAATTTAAAAAAAAATTTTTTTTATTATTTATTTTCAGCACCATACGCTGAGTCATAAAGATCCAGGCTTTCTGAAGTTGTAGGAGATAGAATAGTATGTTATAAAGCAGAATTGACCATTTCAGAACAGCTACCTGGGAAGGGAGTATGTTTTGACTGTTGCCTGACTTGTCAAGCTCTGTCCCAGTGCACCTGATCACGGGAACTCACAGGGCCTGGGGGTCTGTAACACCCATGATTCACACTCACACACCCATGCCTCTGGTCACATTCAGAACAACCAAGGATTTTATAATAGCCTGGGCTGAGATTAGAGATCCGAACAAAACAGAAAGAGGGAAAGTGTCTATAAATCAAAGAGATCTCAAAACCGACACATGGTTGCAAGTTGCCAGTCAGATTAGCTGCATCAGTCTTCAGGTTGGGATGTGGGATGCACGTTCTTCCAGAGCTCCCTTGATTTACTAGAGGGTTGTGGGCAGGGGCCTTAGACTCTTTACTCTTTCTTGTCCTCCTGAATATCTTGTCTGTCATGATATTTATCCTCACTTATCTCAGACAGAGGAGGGGTTTTGTGCTTCCAATAAGACAAATGTGTTCCTATCAGAAACACTGCTAGCGTTTGCCATAAAACTATAGCTGATATATTAACCCATTTTCTTTGCTCATATTCAAAGTTCACGTTTACCTAGAGGGCAGAATGAAGGATTTCAAGTAATTATTTTATAGAAAAATGCTATCATTACATGTAATTTTTATTATAACAACTCTTAAAGGCTGTGTTGCCTAAATTGTCCATGTATTTTGTGCTTTATACTATTAAACTTTAAATAGTTGAAGGTGCATGTAATTAATAATAGTAATTCAGCTTAGTTTACCTTTTGTTTTTCTAACATTTCAGATTTCATCGAGAGTAGCTTAGAAAGCCATCTTGGCCTGTCCCTTATAATTGTTTCTAAAACTATATGTATCTGCTTTTATAAATTATCTTCACCATAAATTCAAATTTTACTCTGTTGTCAGAATCTTTCGGTCGATCTGTCAATCTTTAGGTGAAACTGAATCTGTAATATTTCATCAGCAAAAATGTAAGAAGACGGTAGAGAAGATTGGGCCGAGCCCAGCTATTCTGGGCCTGAGCATGAAGTGCTACTCAGTTCTGTTTGTGGGTCCCCTGGTTGCTTGAGTTGTCATTAGCAGAGATTCATCACAACTACCGAGCTGTCTCTAAAAGATCCTTACTATCGCCTAGTCATCTTCCTATGTACAGTTCTGACCCAGTCACCACACTCTTGACTCTGTTGCCATTGTAAGTCTGTTAAATCATGAATGTCTTGATTTCTTAAAATAATCAGCTGCTTGATTGCGACCAAGAACTCTACAAGAACTTCCCTTTGGTAATCTCTGAACGCTGGCAGCAGGAAGTAGCCGAAACAGTTTATGAAGCAGTAAATGCAGACACAGATAAAATCGAGGCCAGGAAGAGAGCTAAAAATAAGCAACTTGGCCATGAAGAAGGTAAAATAATGAACGTGTCTCAATGCATTTCTAATGCAATGAATTTTCAAACTGTCATATAAAGCTGAAAGAGTATTTGAGTCATAAAGTATTCTGCAGCAGAGAAGGTGGCAATACCACAAATTGTTTTCAGTTTTCTCTGTTTTAGAAGAGCGCAGGATAATATTTCAGTCTTCAGTGGACACATAAATAGAGTAGGAGGCAGCAGTGTTTCTTTAATATGTCTTCTTATCTTGGAGTGTTTGGGGGCTAGTTTGGAAATGTTTTTCAGTGAAGAATGAGTATTTCTGTGCCAGGAACAGGGCTGGTGCCACTGATGTGAGGCCTTTGTGGTCATATATGGCACCAGGCCTCATCATCTCAGATTCTTAATGATTTTTCAACAAAGGGCCTACATTTTCATTTTGTGCTGGACCCCGAGATGTATATAGCCAGTCCTGATAAGGAACTTGGTATAACATGTTACTCAACAAGAAAGATAAATGTGTAAATACATTTTTATTACAAATAGCATCAAGGAATTGCCTAACCATATTTTAATTTTAAATAATTGAGTGCCCTATTAGGATTTCCAAAGTAAGAAACATAACATAGAGAAATAATGAAATAAATTAATCATTATTGATTCACTAAATACTGTTGCTCTGGGTTTTTCTAAGATTTTTATGAATTTGGGTTTTGTCTAAGATCTTATGGATTTTGGATTTTTCTAAGTATAATTGATGATTATGGTAAAATATTTCACTTTTTTTTTTTTTTTAAGACAGAGTCTCACTAGGTCACCCTGGGTAGAGTGCTGTGGCATCACAGCTCACAGCAACCTCAAACTCTTGGGCTTAAGGATTCTCTTGCCTCAGCCTCCCAAGTAGCTGAGACTACAGCCACCCACACAATGCCTGGCTCTTTTTTTGGTTGCAGTTGTCATTGTTGTTTGGCAGGCCTGGACTGGCTTCA
>CAUYQV010075069.1:0-10651 GCA_963574575.1 Galagoides demidoff
GCGCCTGTGGTCCCAGCTACTTGGGAGGCGGAGGCAGGAGACTCACTTGAGCCCAGGAGTTGGAGGTTGCTATGAGCTGTGATGCCATGGCACTCTACCCAGGGGGATAGCTTGAGGCTCCGTCTCAAAAAGAAAAAAAAAGAGACAGTGACTTGTTCTGTCACCCAGCCTGGAGTGAAGTAGCATCATAATAGCTCACTGCAGCCTTGAATTCCTGGGCTCAATGGTCCCCCTGCCTTGGCCTCCCAAGTAGCTGCAGACACATGCCACTGTGGCCAGCTTATTTTTCTATGTTTTTTTTTGGTAGAGACAGGGTATCCCTCTGTTACCCAGGCTGTTCTCAAACTCCTGGCATCAAGTAATCCTCCTGCCACGGCCTCTCAAAGTGCTGGGATTACAGGTGTGAGCCACTGTGCCTGGCTAATTATATTAATAAAAACTGTTTAATGTGTGCTGGGCACTGTTGAAGTACCTTACATACCTATGAACTCATGGAATCCTCATAACAACCCTATAGAGTAGGTACTATTACTGACTATGACAGGTAAGGAAACTGAGGCACAGAGAGGTCTAGTAACCTACCCAAGGTCAAGTGGTATGTGAATGAAAGGGCCAAGATTTGAACCCAGGCAGTCTTTGAAGACTGTAGTCATGTCTGATCTTCCTCAGTATCCCAGTCTGATATGTCTCTGATCCAGGAGCCTGGAATGGAATCAGCCCACATGCCTGAAACACAAGATGTTGAGAACATTAGAATGGGCTAGTTGAGAACATCAGAATGTCCTGGAAAAGCCTGTTAAAATGCAGATTCTCAAGCTCTGTAGTCAGAAATTCTGACTAACTAGGTCTGGAATGACCCCAGAAATGTGTGTTTGTCAACAAACACCCCCCAGTAATTAAAAAAATTATACTCCTTGAGTCTTAGTCTGAAAAACGCTCTAGACTCCACAATCCAGAACAGTGCTTGTCCATTAGCACTTGAAATGCAGTGATGTGAGGCGGGAAGTGACTTTTAAATTTTTTAAAATTAACTTCAATTTAAATAGCCACATGTGGACATGGGCTACAGGACTGGACAGCATAATTCTAGATTGTGATTTCTGCAGTTTCTGAGCAACTGAACTTGTGGGCATTATACTACTATCTCAACAACAACAAAAAATTTTGAGATGGGGTCTTGCTGTGTTGCCCAGGCTGGAGTGCAATGGCTACTTTCAGGTGCATTCATAGAGCACTGCAACCTCAAACTCCTGGGCTCAAGTGGTCCTCCTACTTCAGTCTCCAATACCTGGATAATTTCTCTCTCTCCTTTGATACAGGGCCTTTCTATGTTGCTGAGGATGGTCTCAAACTCCTGGCACCAAGCAACCCTCGTGCCTGGGCATTCCAAAGTGTTATGATTACAGGCATGAGCCACCACACCCTGCCTGTAGTGGAATCTTATCACATCCTTTTGGATCTGCTTTAAAACAGATGATCCCTCAAATGGCAAGCCTGAAAAGATAGGGAATACTGGATAAAGTTGTTGTTGTTATTTTAACTATATAAAAATATCTCAGGAGAAGATGTTTCTTACATACAAGAAAAAATTAAATATCAAATGAAAAAAGACACTTTGCAAAACAATATCCTTCATCATTCCTGATTGTTAAAACAATTATCTCCCATTAAATGCATGAGGCACTCTCTTCCATATTACCGCCCTGCCTGTTTTGCCTGTATGTGCCCAAGAAACTAGAAAACAGATGTAGGACTAATTGCTATGAAAAATCAATGCCTGTCGTTTTCTATTTTTATCATGACAATGAATGCTGGATTGTTGTATCTGAACACAAGAATGAGAATTATTCATGTAGAAGAAATCAGACATGAAACAAAGAGCAGCTCTGTACGAAGACTGGGGTTGAACACTTGTGAACTAGAACAGAACCACTGCCTGAGAGTCCTACCTTATTTTTCTACAGAGTGAGGCTGCTGACTTGAAGCTGTATTTTAAGACAATTGTTCTCAGCCTTGGTAATGACCTAATCAAGGTCTCTGAGAATCTACGAAGGGATTGGTTGCAAAGAGTGAAAACAGTGAGCCTTTGCTACTTAACTCCAATATAAATAGGGCCCTTGGGTTACTTTGTCTCTTACCACCTTGTGTTCTTTCCTTACACCCTTTATTAAAATTAAGCTCCAGCTCATCCAGGGTATAGGTTCCAAAACTAGTATATGAGGTAAAAGTAGCAGAATCAAGATTACCATTAATAATCCCTTAACTATCCCATAATGCAGTATATAGATGGTTTATGAGTACTAGCTTGTATATAAATGTATTCTGTACATAGGAACATACTGTATATAATAGGTTATATAGGCAAAATATAACTTTCAGTATTTTAATTATATAAAAAGGAGAGTGTTCAGAGTGGAAATCATAGAAGTGCACCTAGGCTATGATATTATTATTGGTATAATGATTTAATATTTATCACCATCACTAGTCTTTAATCTCCATAAAGGCAGGGAACATGCCCTGTTATGATGGTTTCTCTCTCCTAAATGCCTACCTTAGTTCTGTTCAATAAATGACAACTGATTAATTTAAACTTGAGATGGGAAGAAGGTCCCATTTGGGACAAGAGTCAAGATAAGAGATTCATTTCAGAATTAGGCTGTTCTGCCACCCTAATGACATCAATGACAATGTTTCCTATCAGCTATTGAATCCTATTGATCACCTTGCTGATCAGAAACTTTCTAGCTGGCCACTGTGCCACCCTGCTTCTTTTCTCCCCGTCTGGAATATGGGGCAGAAGGAGACACGGGATGTGTACTTTAAAGGCCAAACAACAATTTAACTATCATTAGCCCGCAGTTCTACTTTGTGAATTTAGCCTATAATTTTATTTTGTGAATTTCTATGTTTATTGTTTTTAAAGTAATCACTTGTATATGAATTTCATCATTAAGAAACAGGTCCCCTTTTAGTTTTGGGTGCAGAGGAGGCCAAAGTGCAACTTTATTCAGTCACGGTGAATCCCGATTCATTTGACATCAGGTGCCTCCACTATGCCGCCTAAATTCAACCCTAATGAGATTAAAGTCTTATATTTGAGATGCACTGATGGTAAAGTCAGTGCCATGTCTTCCCTGGCTGCCAAGATCAGCCCTGGTGATCTGTCTCCAAAAGTGGTTGGTGACGACATGCCAAGGCAACCAGTGACTGGAGGGATTTGAGGATTACGGTGAAAGTGTCCATTTAAAATGCACAGGCCCAGACTGAGGTGATACCTTCTGCCCTGATCATCAAACCCTTCATGAAACTGCCAAGAGATAGAAGAAAACAGAAAAATATTGAACACAGTGGAAATATCACTTTTGATAAGGTTGTGAACATAGCCCAACAGATGCAGTACCAATGTTTAGCCAGAGAATTCTATGGAGCCATGCAAGAGATCCGAGGTACTGCCCAGTGTGTGGGCTGCAATGTTAATGGCTGTCACTCTCATGATGTCATAGAAAACAGTGGTCAGGTAGTTGCGAAGTACAAAGGAAAATATTTCATTATTTCAATAAAGGATTATTTGACAACCAAAAACAAATGAACAACAAGAACAACAAAAACCATATCCACAAAAGGCAATGGTACCATTGCTCAAGCCTTACTAAGAAAAATGGCAGAATAATCAACTCCCACCTATTGGTTAGGATTCATTGTACTAACAACCTCAGCTGGCATCATGGACCAAGACAAAACCACACAGGAGGGAAAATACTGAGATTCTTTTTCTAGAGATGCAATAAATACATACAAAAAATACTTCAATGGACAAAAAAGGGGGGATAGAATTATAACTGAATTTTATCTTCTTTTTTATATTTTGTTGTGTTTTTTTAAAGTTTTTTTACAATGATTATTTATTTTGCTTTTTAGTTTCAGAAAACCTCTATAATATATGGGTTTTAAAATCAGGAAATACGAATCTGATTTTAAACTCTTTTAAACACTTTAGAATCACAAGGCCTACAACTCAATTTAAAATTGAGTTGAAAAACATGGAAAAAGTAACTATGGTTATACTAAAAGTTTTAAGTTTATAAAGGTAGTATTTGATTGTTCGGAAATGACATTCTTAATAAAAATTGGTCTTTTTCAATTAGTACTTTCTATGAGACAAAATTGCAAATTTCATTCTCAGCACGAGACCACTGCTTAAGTTTGTCTTGCATTCCATTCACCACTTTGAAGCAGGTGCAATTGCTAGGATGTTATAAGAAGCTTAGTCAGGGTCAGGGAAGAAAGAGGGAGACCAGCCACACTGCTTACGTTCCTACACATTTTATGTGTGAATACCCTATCCCACCCAATATCCCTTAACTTTTAGCACTTTGACATTCTGACACAGATCATTTTCTTGCAGATCTAGAGACCACTTGAATAATCCAAACTCTCACAACTATGTTCTACATGTATACATGCAAATGTATATGAGGAGAAATAGGGAAGTAGCTGATCCATGACAATAAAACATTTTGAAAGTAATGCAGCTTCCTCATCTCACCTCAGGTCAGACACTGCTTGATACGTAAACATCCTCTAACAGACAAGGTTAATCTCCCTAATATGCCTTAAATCCCATTGAAGTAGAGGACTACTATACTGTAGTTCAAAATGAGAAGACTGGAAGTAGATGAAATGTGATGCCATGGGAAGCACACTGAGTTGAGCTGAGTTCTGAGCCCTGCTACCAAGTATAGCTTTGGGTTAAATGTTAAATTCAAGAGTGAAGCTGAAAAAAAAACAAAAACTATAGACCACGTGAGTTCTAACATTCCATTATTTTCTTCACAAGTACTGAAGATCCGGCTAAATAAATAAATAATATGAAATTCCATTATTTTTCAAATTCCAAATTCCAAGCATATCACAATATGTTAAGCAACAGTTCTTTCTTAGCAAATAATTTATTTTCTCCAGCAACACTGAGGATTTTACATGATGTCTATAACTCCCACTACTCTGGCATCTACATAAATATTTCTACTAGTGACACATAAGCCTCTTGTAGTCAATGGCAGATTTGGGATGTAGTTTTATATCTTCAGCTGTGACCCTCTTAGGGCTACTTAATTCCACAAGGTAAAGCTGAATTAATGCTCTGATGTGGGACTTCCAAGGGCCACCTAGGTTCCACCTCTATAAGTAAGCTGGAACAACACTACCCAGAGCACTAACAACTCACTATCAGCATGGGCTGGGGGAGTTATTGTGTTACTTCATTTAAAGATGAAAGAAAACTTTTCAAATTGCCTTCATGATGACGTATAGTGAGAAGAGTATTGGCCCAATAATATATAATCTTATAATACTACTCGTCATTTGCATTAGCAATTTTGAGGCTTCATTACTCCCAAATGTGCATATCCATCTTCAATTCAAAATAATATCCGTTCTACACCCATATCTCCAACTGCTGACTAGATATCTCTCCCACTCTTCTGCCCACAGACATCTGAGACTCAATGTATGAAAAATTGAACTCATTATCTCCTTCCCTTGCTTTTCAAATATGTTCTCTTTCCTGGGTCTATGATCTTGGAAGGCAAGCACTGCTATCATTTTAGGGAGCTGGATTTTAAACCTCAGTCTGTCACCTTTGGCTTCCCTCTGTCGTGCCTAATCAGTTGTCATGTTCTGTTAGGTCATGTCAATTCCCCTTCCAGCATCTCTCTCATCCATCTTCTCCTATGTCCACTGCCAATCCTCAAGTTTACACACTATTCTCCCTGATTTGAGTCTCTGCCCTCTCCCCTTCAATCCATCTAGCACATTACTGCCATATAAACTTTCAAGAAGCATAGGACCAAAATTTATATTTCACAACCCCAAAACACATGAATATGTGTTCAGAGACACATATTCATCAGAGATTATTGCTTTTCAGAATTTTTTAATTTTTCAAAGGCAAATGAATGCTTCCTTAGACAAAAAAAAACTGACACAGAACTCTAATTTATAGGACAGACAAAACTAATATTTTATTTACATAAATTTATTTTATAAGTTAAAAATCATTATCTTTATGTAGTAGAAAATCAATCAATGAGGAAAATGAGGCTCTTTCGACAAACATAAAAATCTGATATAAAAGAATGGTGAACTATATTCTTATATTAACATGCAATTTATTTCTGCTTTTTATTTTGGTGGAACAAAAATAAGTCAAGAGGTGGCATAATTTTAATGTCTCTAATATTTTAATGTTTATATATTATATTTGGGGGGTTGTTTGGTTTTGGGCTTTTTTATTGTTTGGGATTCATTGAGGGTACAAAGAATTAGGTTACACTGATTGTGGTTGCTAGGTAAACTCCCTCTTGTAATTGTGTCTCACAAAAGGCGTGCCATATACCATTTAAATGAAATTTGTTACACTTTTTTCAATAATAGCATTCTTTTATTCCAAGCTAACTTTTTTTTTCTTTTTCTTAAATTCAGAACTTTACAGGGATTAAACATTTTGGTTACATAATGTGATTTTGTACATTTTAAGTCAAAATTATAAGTATGCCCTTCACCTGGAATATGTGCATTGTACCAGGTAAGTGTGAATTTACCCAACCTCTCCTGCTCCCTCCCACCTCCTTGATTTCCATTGAGTTTTACTTCCATATGTGTGCACAAGTGTTGAAGGACTAGTTCTAATGCAAGATTGAGTATATGTGGTATTTGTTTTCCATTCTTGTAATACTTCTCTTAGAAAACTCCTCTCTAGTTCCATCCAAGTTGTTACAAACAATAATAAATGACCATTTTTTACAGCTGAGTAGTACTCCATGGTATTAATTCACTCATGTGTTGATTAGGTTGTTTCCACTTGCAATTGTGAATTGCCCTGCTATAAACACACAAGTACAAGTATCTTTTATATAAAATAACATTTTTTTTCCTTTGGGTACATACCTAGTAGTGGGATTGCTGAATCAAATGGTAGGTCTACTTTTATTTCTTTGCGATGTCTTCATACTACTTTCCATAGAGGTTGCGCTAGTTTGCAATCCCACCAACAATGTAGGAGTGTTTCTTTCTCTCTGCATGCATGCCAGCACTTGATGTTTTGAATTTTTTTTTTGGATAAGTGCCTCTCCACAGGAGTTATATGATATCTCATTGTGGTTTCAATTTGTTATTCCCTAATGATTAGAGATTTTGAGCATTTTTCATGTGTTTGTTGGCCATAAGACTATCTTAATTTGAAATTTTTCTATTCATATTTCCTGTTCAATTTTTAATGGGGTCATATGATTTTCTCTTGTTGAATTGATTGAGTTCTTTGTAGAGTCTGGTTATCAACTTTTTATTGGATATATAGCATGCAAATATTTTCCTCTATTCTATAGATTTTCTAATTACTATAGTATGTCCTTGGCTGTGCAAAAATTTTTTAATTGGATTAATTACCATTTGTTTATTTTTATTATTGCTATGATTGCTTTTGATGTCTTCTTCATAAATTCTTTCCTTAGGCCAATATCTTTAAGACTTTTCTAATACTTTATCCTGGAAGTCTTATAGTTTAGGTTTAAGTCTTTTCATTCATTGTAAATTATTTTTTGTGAGTGATGAGAGTTGCAGATCCTGTTTCCAACTTTTACATATAGCTATCCAGTTTAATTTATTAAACATGGATTCTTTTCCCTGGTATATATTTTTGTCTGCTTTGTCAAAGATCTGATGGATATATGAGGATGATTTCTTCTCTGGGTTCTGTGTTCTGATCCATAGATCTATGTCTCTGTTTTTGCCAGTACCATGGTGCCTGGTTACTAGAGCCATACTCAGCTTTCTAAGACATAATAATGGCCAGCCTAGGGTTTTGTACCCTGAAAAACTAAGTTTTCTTATATGAGAAATAAATGAAGACTTTATCAGATAAGCAATCACTGATGGAATTTGTGAAGAACAAACCTGCCCTGCAGGAAGTGCTCAGAATTGAATTATATACTGATTGGCACAATAGACACACATCAGGGAAAACTACCCAAAAGCTAAAGTTCAGAGCCCAGTTACTACAATGGATCAAGAGGTAAAACAAAGTAATAAGGGTCTACCCAACAGGATACACAGAAATCTACCACATATATCAATTCTTTTAATAATTGTGAATGGCTTGAACTCCTCACTAAAAAGACATAGGCTGGCTGACTGGATAAAAACAGTAAAAACCAAGCATCTCCTATCTCCAGGAAACACATCTGACCCACAAGGATTCATTTAGACTTAAAGTGAAAGGATGGAAAACAACATTCCATGCAAATGGGAACCAAAAGAAAGCTGATGTAGCCATTCTCGTGTCAGATAACATAGGCTTCAAATCAACAAAAACACAGGAAGGCAAAGATGGTCATTACATAATAGTGAAGGGAACAACTCAACAGGAAGATTTAATCATCCTAAATATTTATATACATAACACAGGAGTGCCAAGATTCATAAAACAAATTCTACTGAATTTAAACAAAATGATAAATAGCAGCACTATAATGGCCAGGGACTTCAATACCCCGCTGACAGAACAGAACAAATATTCCAAACAGAAAATAAGAAAATAAATAATGAACTTAAACAGAACTCTAGAAGAAATGGGCCTAACAGACATTTATAGAACATTCTAACCCCAAAATTACTAAATATAAGTTCTTCACATCAGCTCATGGAACCTTCTCTAACACTGATCACATCTTAGGCCATGAGATGTGTTTCAGCAAATTTTTTGTTGTTGTTGTTGGCAATGTGGCTGAGACTTTATTTTGGAAAAAGCAATTAAATTGGTTTTTAGTTGAGGGTGTAAATGGGAGTAACCCAGGCAGTAAACTCTCCAGAAAGATGGGCTGAGGGATGGGGCTGAGCCTCAGGTGGGTCTCCTGTTCCATGTGCTCCCTGGCACAGCTGCCTCCCCCACAGGCTCTGTGACAGCCATGTGAGAGGGTAGACTGGAGGGGCCACAGTGCAGCTCACTTGGGCAGGACATCAGAGGACTCAGACACCAGCTTCCCATCTCGGGTCTCAATCTTCTTCACAACCACAGCCCTGGAGCTGGTGTGACTGAAGGAGCTGGAGCCCCCACCAGAGCCAAAGCCAGTCTGGAAGGAGCTCAGACCATAGCTGAGGCCAGGGCTTGTGAGGTCCCCGTAGGCCGAGCTCAGGCCACCCGAGTAGCCACTGGTGGTCTTCGTGTGGATACTCATGTTCTGCATCCCGACTCCAGCGGGCTCTCCTCACCCTCCAGCAGCTTGCAGTAGGTGGCGATCTTCACGTCCAGGGCCAACTTGACATTCATCAGATCCTGGTATTCACGCAGCTGCTGAGCCATGTCCTGCTTGGCCTGACACAGGGCAGCCTCCAGCTGGGCCAGCTTGGCATTGACATCCTTAAAAGCCAGCTCCCCGGCTTGGCGCCTGTGGCTCAATTGGCTAAGGCGCCAGCCACGTACACCTAAGGTGGCGGGTTCGAATCCCCAGCCCAGGCCTGCCAAACAACAATGATGGCTGCAACCAAAAAATAGCCAGGCATTGTGGCAGGCGTCTGTGGTCCCAGCTACTTAGGAGGCAGAGGCAGGAGACTTGCTTGAGCCCAGGAGTTGGAGGTTGCTATGTGCTGTGATGCCATGGCATTCTACCCAGGGGGATAGCTTGAGGCTCCGTCTCAAAAAAAAAAAAAAAAGAGCCAGCTCCCCACGCTGCTCAGCATCTGCAATGGAGGCCTCCAGGGCTGCCCTCTGGCCTTTGAGAGCTCCGATCTCGTTCTGTAGCCAGCTGATGTTCCGGTTCATGTCAGAGATCTCCGTCTTTGTGCGCCGCAGGTCATCCCTGTGCTTCCCAGCCTGCACCTGCAGCTCTTTGTACTTGGTCTACTCTCAGCCTCAGCACGGCTGCGGTTGGCCATCTCCTCGTACTGGGCGCGGACCTCACCAATGATACTGTCCATGTCCAGGGAGTGGCTGTTGTCCATGGACAGGACCACAGATGTGTCTGAGATCTGGGACTGCAGCCCACGGATCTCCTCTTCATACAGCTGCCTGAGGAAGTTGATTTCGTCAGTCAGCCCGTCCAGGCGGGACTCCAGCTCCACCTTGTTCCTGTACGCTTCATCCACATCCTTCTTGATGAGGAGGAATTCATTCTCCATCTCTGTAGCTTGTTAATCTTCTCCTCATACTTATTCTTGAAGTCCTCCACCACCCCCTGCATGTTGCCAAGCTCTGCCTCCAGCTTCAATTTCTCCTGGCCCAGTGTGTCCAGCTGTTGCCAAAGGTTGTTGATGTAGCTTTCAAACATGCTGTCCATGTTGCTGCGAGCCGTATTCTGCTGCTGCAGGAGGCTCCACTTGGCCTCCAGCATCTTGTTCTGCTGCTCCAGGAAGCACACCTTGTCGATGAAGGAGGCAAACTTGTTACTGAGGGTCTTGATCTCCTCCTTCTCCTGGGTGCACATGGCCTGAATGTTGGGGTCCACCTCCAGGTTGAGCGGGCTCAGCAGGCTCTGGTTCACTATGACGGCTGTGATGCCTCCCATATCTCCAGTCCCGGCATAGCCTCCACCCAGACCCAGGCTGGTGCCCAGGCCACTCCGGAAGCTGCCGCTGCCCACCCGAGAGAAGCTCC
>CAUYQV010075071.1:0-36752 GCA_963574575.1 Galagoides demidoff
TAATTCAATTTTTGGTCTTCTGGATATATACCTAATAAAGGAATTGCAGGATCAAATGGCAGGTCTATTTTTAGTTCCCTCAGTGTTTTCCAGATGTCTTCCAAAAGGAACGAATTAATGTGCATTCCCACTAGCAGCGTAGAAGTGTTCCCTTTTCTCCACATCCACACCAACATCTCTGGTTTTGGGATTTTGTGATATGGGCTAATCTCACTGGGGTTAGGTGATACCTCAAAGTAGTTTTGATTTGTATTTCTCTGATGATTACTGATGGAGAGCATTTTTTCATATATCTGTAAGCCATGCACCTGTCTTCTTTAGAGAAATTTCTATTCAAGTTCCTTGCCCACCCTGAGATGGGATCACTTGTTTTTTTCTTGCTAATATGTTTGAGTTCTCTGTGGATTCTGGTTACTAAAACTTTGTCAGAAACATAACCAGCAAATATCTTCTCCCATTCTGAGGGCTGTCTACCCACTTTATTTACTGTGTTCTTGGCTGTGCAGAAACTGTTAAGTTTGATCAGGTCCCCAAAGTGTATTTTTGACATTGCTTCAATTGCCTGAGGGGTCCTCCTCATAAAATTTTCGCCCAAGCCCATTTCTTCAAGTGTTTTCCCTACACTTTCTTCTAGTATTTTCATAGTTTCATGCCTTAAGTTTAAATCTTTAATACAGTGAGAGTCTATCTTAGTTAATGGTGAAAGGTGTGGGTCTAGTTTCAGTCTTTTGCAGGTCACCATCAAGTTAGCCCAGCACCATTTGTTAAATAGGGAATCTTTTCCCCACTCAATATTTTTAATGGGCTTGTCAATGATCAGATAAGGGTAGGTGGCTGGATTCATCTCTTGGCTCTCTATTCTGTTCCATACATCTACCTCTCTGTTTTTGTGCCAGTACCATGCTGTTTTGATCACTATCAATTTATAGTATAGTCTGAGGTCTGGTAAAGTAATTCCTCCTACTTTGTTTTTGTTCCTGAGTAATGTCTTTGCTTTTTCTGATTCCATATAAAATGAAGTATTTTTTTGAGATCTTTAGAGTACGAAGGAGGATCTTTAACAGGAATTGCATTAAAATTGTATATTGCTTTGGGTAATGTGGACATTTTAACAATGTTGATTCTTCCCAGCCATGAGCATGGTATGTTTTCCCATTTGTTAACATCTTCAGCTTTTTCTTAAAGTTTCATAAATGAAAAGCCTGTGTTTGCTCCTACGTGTATCTCTAGTATTTAGCTCCCCCTACCCCATTGTGGGGGCTCAGTAAGTGTTTGTTTGGTTTTAAGATACGCTTGAGCCAAGTGTGAGTGCTCGTGGACAAATCCAAGATAAATAAAGGCTGAAGGCCCTGGTCATGGGCTGATTATGTGGCAGGATTTTTCAAGTCTGGCTAGTCCTTTATTTCCACTCCGCATTTTCACAGAAGCTCTGATGTTGCTGGGACAAGGAATCTGTCCACCTGTCACTCAAACCAATCAACAGAGAAGTGGATGAGAGATCAAGAGTTTCACTTTTACTTACAGAAAAGCCAGCAATTGCAGAAAGCAGTGGGGCTATCTCCCCAAAGAACTGCTCTGCCCCCATTTTCCTTTGTCACTTTTCATTCTCATAGTAAAAGTAAACATCAGCAATGTTATTAGATGTCTAACAGATTGTTCTTCACAGGTTACAAAGTCACATGGTCTCTTCCAATCCTATATCTTCAAAGCAATTTTATTCTAGACTAAATTTATAGGCTGTCAACCCTTTGCTGGGTGCACAGAGTGCCTTGGGCCCTTGACCGTACCATGGAGTGCAGGTCCCTGACTTATCTAGGACAGCAGCCCTATAAGTGAAAAAACAATCTCCAGATGTCAGCACATAGGCTCATCTGGTCGCATTAGGGCCTGATCAACAGCGTCCTGTGTGAAATGGCTGTTCAACAATGGCTGTGAACGTTGAGAGTGTTTGAATAGTGTATTAAGAATTCAGCTAATTAAGAGGCAATAGACTTGACATTTAACTATGAGGGTGTAAAACTTCAATTCTTCTGGGACCATCTTCACTTTTGGTACTTAGAATAGGAGCTGGCACATGGCTCAAAATAGACGTCTGTTGAATAAAGCCATGGCAGATACAGTTACCTCTGCAGGAGTCGCAAATTGGGGAGTTGAGTAAGCAGAGCAGCTGGGACTTCAAGAAACAGATTGTTCTAGAAGGTGATTATGCACATCCCACTACCCCCCCCCCAGCTGAGAAAGACTGGAATTGGTTGGGGGTCCTAATTCCCAAGTAAAGAGAGTCTATATCCCCCAGCACAAGCTAGATGCCATCGTATTTTCTGACTCTAATTCTTTTTTATAATATATCAATTTATTTCCATATATTTACCTTTTTTAAAAAAAAACTTTAAATGTACATGTAGAACTATATGAGAACAAATAAAGATGTCAAAATTTATCTTCTTTACAGTTGGAAAACTAATGAAATAACTGCAAAGCATCCCCTCCATAAAATACCTTTATGAGCAAATGCAAACTAGCATTTATTATAGAACCAGGGATTTTAAGAGGAGACGCAGAAAAGCTTCTAAATCAAATCTGGCCTCTGATTCATCCCCTAGCAGAGCAATGTGATATATTACAGATAAAGAGGCAAAGCAGTGTGGAGGTTCATTGAGAAGTTACCGGGAAGCTCTGAAATCATTTCAGGACCCACTATGTTAATACAGAAAAAAAAATTAATAGGAATGACAAACACCAGGAACCAGATGGAGACAGGTGAATTTCTTCTCATTTGGCTGGGGGAATTTAGCTTCATTCCCCGAGGCAGACTTCACTCCAGACTTCACCTCTTCTTTTCCATTCTCCTTCACTTGTTTTTTCTGGCATACTGACGCAAGGTTAATAAAAGCTTGGCTGTCAAACAGATGGTTTGTATTCAAACTCTAGCTCTGCAATGTGGTATCTGTGTTACTGTGAACAAGTTGCTTCTCACGTGTAAACTGGGAATGTTTCTTAGCAGATAATGGCGGATATAAAATGACATAATACATGTGCGTGGAGTGTAATCTGCATAATTCTTATTATTCATTTTCATAATGTTCATGTTGCTATCTCATATCATAAACAAACATTTAGTATTCTAGAGACACTCCCTCAAGGATATTAGTCTGTCTAGGGAGCGGGAGAGTTGCATACACAGGTGGGGGGATTAAAATGGAGATGGGAGATAAATAGTATTTGGTGCAGGCCTGCCTTGCACCAGATACTATTATGTTTCTGGTAATGAGAAAACCAGCATTTCAAAGGAGATATCCTTATTATGGTCACTTTTTCAAAAGTGCACATGAAGTTATTTACCCAATTAGAAAAATGGCAGAGTGGCCTTTGAACTCTAGTCTACTCTGACTCTAAATCCTGTGACCTTCCTATTGCTTGAAAGTCATAACATACAGTTACAACAAATGCTTTAAGAACCTATCTTACCGGATACTTTAAACTTATTGTCTTATTTAATCTTCATCACAGTCTTTTGAGAAACATATTACATACATATTATCCCTTCCCTCATTTTTACAGAGGAGGAAAGTGATAGTTTTGCCCAAAAGCATTGCAAAAGTTAGAAGTGTCCATGTTGTAAAAGACAATCATGCTGCCCTAGGTGATCAATTAATCCCTCTAACTGAAAATGTCAGAGCTACCAGCTTTTGGCAGGTCAGACCATGACACCAAAATGGCTGTGCTCTTGCTGTTTCTTGGCATTTCAGAGGGTTGACTTCATCCTCGGCCTCCGCAGAGAGTCCCTCACACTGCTTCAGTTCTTCCTCTCCTGGCTGCAGGAGACCCTCTGCAGAGCCTAAGAACAAGACCAACCTCCCTTTTCTGGATGTGCCAACAGTGCCTGTCTGCATGTCTTTGGCTCTGATGGCTTGTGAGGCACCTCCCCAGCTGATCCATATGGCCAGGCAGCAGGGTGGGAGATAAGGATTAGCTGCAGCCAAATAATAGCCATGCCTGGAGGTTGAGGATAAATAAAGAGACATCCTCTTTATCCAGAGACACAAGAACAAATGTAGCGGATAAGTTAAAAAGGGATAGGGGCTCAGTCACCAAGAAGAGAAAATGGATGAGGGAGGGGCAGAGTGCAGTGAACAACCTCCATAACCAGTGTCATCTGATTTCAGGTGAACTTTTCTTATCACTGCACAATGACTTATACAGAAATAAAATGAGTAGCAACATAAAGTACTTTTCTAAGTCAAACAAGTGATTTATATACTGAGAGCGCTGGGTCAGAAATAGGAAGAGGTGAGTATAGATGACAGGGTGGGAGGGTGGGTCTGTTAAAAGTTCCCACAGTCCTGAGCTCTGGAACTGAAGGATTCAGAAAACCAGAGAGCAGGAGAGAAATTCTAGGTGGGACTTTGGAGGATGTTTTGGTCAAAGTTCTGAGATGAAGCTACATGTAGAATGATCAGAGAGGCGGTAAAGTTAAACATTTCACTTGGTCTATGACCTTCCCATTAAAGCAGAATCATGGGAAACAGTTCCAGTTAACAACTTTAGAAGCTCCAAGAATGTATTAATGCTTCTTTGATATAAGTGATTCACACATACTCCCAACACGAAACCGTGAGAGACGTATGAGGGAATTCAGCAAAATCTTAATTTTTTTTTATAGTGTCTTTAGTTCTTTCACAAAATATTTCAGGCATACAATTATTTCAAAAATATTTTTGTTCATACCCTTTAGCATCCTGGCTTACCTGGGTGTTTAAAGTGCGTTCCTGAGTAATTCAGCAAGAGTCTTAGAAGGGGGATAAAAAAGGAAGTAAGCACTGAGAGGTAGGAAGATTCTGGAATGTCCATGTGGCAAAAGGGGACTTGGTTCTGAAAATAATGGTGAGTCATTGCAAGTTTGTTCACAGAAAGGATAGTCAAAGGCAAAGCTATGCCTTTAGGAGTATTCCCAAAGCAGCAGTGTGAGCAAGATTGAAAGAAAGAGATATTGAACGAGATGGATTTGATAGACATCAAGAAAGAGAAATTGGTAGCACTTGGTGACTGATTGATTTTGGCTAGGGAAGGAAGAGTTATGGGTTTGTGTACTTGAGTGAATGGCACAATGACAGAGGTATAGATTTTATTTATAAAACTCATAGCTCAGGGTTTATGGCAGGTCACTTTTGTTATTTAAGAAGTTATTGGCTCGGTCTGAAGTCAACCTGAGAGGTAGAGAATTAAACACATTTTCTCCAAGGGGAAAGTGGAAAGCTGGGAAATGAGAAGGTAATTTAACTTAGACGTGGAGAGAAAAGATGAGCTTTTTTATTATTATTAAAAGAAGAATCAAATAATTGGAAACATTTTTTGTTGTTCAACGTAATTTAAAAAATATTTAATTCAGTGAAGCAAAAACCTGTGTCCATTTAAAGCCTTAATAAGGATTGTTTTACTTAAACTGACTGTTTTAGTGTAAAGTAGAAATGCTTTTGCCTTTACGAACATTGCCTTGAGGAATGTGTTAAATTCCTATAAATTAAAACTTGTGTATAACCCTTACATCTTTATAGAGAGCTTAAGGCCCTAAGAATATTACTTTTAAATTAGGAAAAGATTACAGGTCCATTCATCTTTTATAATTCTATTACATTATTATTATTCTTAAGTTGTTTCTCATCTCAACTTTGGGAAAATTGCAATAATGTAGTAGACACCTTTTGCATTATCTTCCCAGCCACATCCACATTTCCTGAGATCTACTTTCCCCTACACAAAATATGCACAGCCATAGGCGTACCATAGGACGTGACCTCTTGGTCTTATTTGATTAGACCAGAGATAGTCAGGTGACCCAAGTAGAGCCAATTAGATGTTTTCTCCTGCGATTTGGGCACTTAGATCAGGAAAGACTGTAACGTATGGTGATGGAAGGAGACTTGTTAAAAGATAGGAGTTTGGTCTAGGAGTGGTGGCTCAGGCCTGTGATCCTAGCATTCTGAGAGTCTGAGGTGGGAGGAGGATCACTTGAGCTTAGGGGTTTGACACCAGTTTGAGAAAAGGGAGACCAAAATTATCTGGGTGTTATGGTGTGAGCCTGTAGTCCCAGCTACTCAGGAGGCAAAGGCAGGAGGATGGTTTGAGCCCAGGAGTTTCAGGGTGCTGTGAGGTATGATGGTGACAGAGCAAGACTCTCTTTCAGAAAAAAAAAAAAAAAGATATGAATGAATTTATCTGCCAAGGGGACTATTTGGGGAGTAGTCATGACAGGTCACATGAAAGTGAAGCAGAAGAATCCTTTCCTCTTTGGAAGTAAATGTATAAAAGACAGAGTTGGAGAACTAATGGATCCAGAGGAAGATGAGGATCAAGTCAGCTTTGGCTCCTGGGAATTTTACTGTACTGCAGAGCACCAAAGTGCACACCCTTGTCTTCCACCCTTGAACTCTGTGAGAAGTTCCTGAACCACAACCAACATCTAAATGGCAGACCCAGGGAACAGAAACTAGCACAGAAAGTTTTTGCAACCATATAAGGTAATTGTACTAGATTTTTAGGGTTATGTTTGGGGCTATTCAAGCCTTGATAAGCACCAGACCTTTCCTTTAGCAAGGCTGCTCATCAGCTTTCTGATTCTCTGCTTCTGTGGACGTCTAGTATTAATGTTTTGCACTACAACATTTGCCATGACTTCCATAGAGTTCATGCCTACTGGTGATAAGAGCCCCTCATGTATTTAGCAGCCTGGATCTTTCTAATAATAAGAACAATTTCATAAGCAAGGTGCAGCATGGAATAATGCTTTCCTAGGACAGACAACAAACCTTCTGGCATAAAACTACTATTCACCTTGTCAAAATAGGAAGTGGACACTGTGTAGATCTTCCTTTCATTTACTCCTTCAATATATTCACATTAATGTCTAACATATCACCTTACAGATATCATTAAACCACTCATAATACAGAAAGTACCCTCTGTTTTTATCTATTTACGCATAAACTGCCACTCTTGGCAATACCCTTAGCAATTTGTGGGCCTTTGTTGAATTACAAAATTGGTTAATGATTTTGGGAAGTTCTTGCCAGAAGTTATGTAACACTTCCACTTTTTAAAACCAAGCTGAAAAAGTCAATCCTTAGAAACAGTATAATTTCTATAGGTTGTAAGGGTGTGTTGCATGTCCACGATGACATGTTTTTATTCTCCACAATTTAAAATTCTCCAACTAATACTATTATCGTCCTTGACGTTAAAACTGAGGGGAAAGTCCTTGAAAGAGATGCTCTCATTATTTCTGCTCTCCTGGTTTTGATAGCCTGGTGGTTAAATAATCTTTCTAATATTCGGAGATGCATAATGCATCAAGCTCTGTGACTGCCAAAGAAGCATCAGAGACAGATGGGATATGTAACGAGAGGGAGGCAGTTGAGACAGATTCCGCTCCATGCTGGCTGGTGGGGATGGTGAACTTACATCAGCATTATTTGAGCTCTGCCGAAAACACCATGAATTGGGGAATCTGACACAAAAAAATCCTTAAGCCTAATGAAGAGGCTCACTGACACACCTGGGTCACGGCAGGTCCAGGACCCGTGGAGCCCACCCTCTGCTAAGTACTCCTGGAAGGAAGGCCAAACACCCTGCTGGGTTCCCTCCCCTCCTCTCACACCCTCCGGGTCTTCGTCTGAACTATCACATGTAGGCATCTCGTTGTATCACATTTGCCAAACTGAATATAAGGAACCTCGACCCCATGTTGGACCTCTGGGTCAGACTGGAGCCTGAGAAGACAGTCTGCATATAGTGGGACTTCTGGCTACCTGGGAACTCCCAGATATGCTGTGAAAACCAAAGAAAGGGAGATGGAAGGAAAGAAGAGAAGGGGAGGGATGTGAAGCAAGAGAGAGAAAGGATGAGCAGAAGGAAAGGGGGGAGGGGGGAGGGAGGGAAAGGGAGAGTGTGGAAGAGGAGAGAGGAAAGTTACAGGGGAGGATTTAATCTATGGAAGGGAAGGAGAAAAGGGAAAGAGGCAGGGGTGGGAAATAGGGAAGAAAGAAGAGAGGAGAAAGAAGGCAGGCAGAGAGATGGCAAAAATAAAGGAGGGAGGTAAAGCAATTAGAAAAAATAACTTATCTAAAGGAGGAAAGAGGAACCGTGCAGAAAGGAAAGAAGACAGAAAAGGGAGGAAAAACGAAAACTGATCAGCCTACAGAAAGCACCACATCTCCTGTTCTACAGGCCTTTGAAGCTGAGTCAAGAAGGGGGAATGTAGCCCTAGTCTCTCTGACCTGCACCTGAGGTTTATCAAAGACAGACAGCTGTCCACCCTAGGCAATTTTCAAAAAGAAAAAGTGCCTATTTAATGCTAGAATAGTGGGCAAAGAAAAAAAGGTGTCATGAATCCTTGCACCCGTGTTCCCAGGCAGGGTGTTTCCACTATCATGGTTCTCCTTCAGCGTGGCTGTGGCTGATCCCAGTGTTAGTAACACCCACACACACAGGGTCTCGGCCCCCAATGCTCTGGTGCTTACCTTGGTAATGTCTAAAGAACATAGTAGAATCTCTACTGGAAGACTTCCACAGAGAAGGGAAGTGATATGCTCACCACAGTGGTGCCACCTCACGACCCAGGTTTCATCTACTTATTACTGTGTCTCCCTCAATTCAGGGACCTGACGCAGGAGCCCATTCTTCCCTGGTCCATTTCCCCCATTAATGTAACAACCAGTTGACTTCCCACAGGTATATTTGATGCTGAGACATGCCTGGAGTCATTGTTATATTGATTTTCAACTTATATAGGAAGGAAAAAGTTAGTAATCATCAGAAACCAAAACCTTCCTAGAACCAGGGCTCATGAATCAGTGCAAGGTCATTATTATTTTTCCTGTTTTATCATAGCACTTGTTTCATAAACCAGTGTGTCACTTGTTCTCTTCTCCTCATTTTCTGAGTATAATGGAGGATGTGGGTTTGCCATCCGATTTATTTATTTTTTTAATTGGGCTGGTGTGTATGGCTGGCTCCTAGCTGCTGTGTATATGGGACCCCAGCTGTCCTCTTCTCCTCAGAACTGTCCTTGGACAAACTAGAGCCATCTTATCTGAGAAACTGACCTCTGCCCTCATGACCTCTGTCACTCACTGATTCACAGGCCTGGGATACAAACGCTGGACCACTGGCCTCAAGCTGGGCTGACTGCAGGGTGATTCACATTCCACAGCTCCTCAGGGGATCAAGCTACGGCCAGACTTGTCCTGAAATCACCATTTTACCTCGCTTTGTCCTGCGTTCCTCTTCTCACGAACACACTCATCAAAAAATCATTTGCTCAAGAGTCTCTATTTTAGGGTCTGCCTCTGGGGAATTTGAACTAAGAGAGTGAAATCACCTCCCAGTGAAATTGCATGCCTAGAGGCAGGAGATTCTGGAAATACCCAATATCATCATGCTAATAAGACACACCTGCCAAACCATTCACATGTCAATGAAATGAGATTTTATTATGTCTCAATGTTATTTGAACCAAAATACTTGAATTGGGGGCGCTGTGTAGAAACAAGGAGGGGTTAATATATCTGGAAGCTCCTTTGCACAGTGATACAGAAAAGGCTTGTCAAAGAATGTTTTCACGAAGGCCTCCTTTACTCAATTCTTTATTTGCTTTGGTCGGAAAATACTGCACTCGCATGGCAATAATATGAATACATAACCTTTGGCTTGAGTCGGAGAGCAAAGTAACTCGAATTACTTAATATAACTCTTGTGGTGATAACTAAACACTTTCTTCCGCACTGTACCGTTTACTGACTGCATTTTATTTCTGCTTCAACGCGAGGCTGTCAAGTACTCTGAGAATTTCACAAATTCACTTTACCCTGCTGACTACACTTTGCCATAAATTAATTACCACGAGTGCATAATATTTATTTCTGCCCAAGGCGGTCTGCGCTGGGATGCCTTATTAGCATTCATTGAAGAATATAAAAATAAAGAGTATAGTTATCGTGAAAAAAAATCATTTATGCCTTCATATCTCCAATGACTAAGCTCGAAAATAATTTTCTACTTTGTTTCTTTGTTGAGTTTGTGTCCCAGGCAGCTGCTGCACACCTTTAAGTTGGTTGTGCAAGACAGATGTAATTTACGTATAATTCAAGACGTGTCACCCAGTAAGTGCACATCAAGTACACTGCAGGTGCCTGATCAGTTTGAAGCCTGTGCAAGGCCATTTGTATAGACAAACACTCTTGATGGTAATGCCACAGAGGGCAAGAGCCACATCTGGTTTTTGTTTGTTTAGGTCACTTTTGTGTCCCCATCAAAACCATCCATAGTGGCTTGCAAATAACAAAGTTCTTCTTGAAGGGATGAATAACTTGAATCTAAAGAATGTTGAAGGGAAAAGAAATAATCATCGGGTTTCTGGACAAGGAAATTTGCCACTAGAATGATGGCAAGGTCAGATAATGCGGAGCACTTTCCTGATCTTATTTTACAGAAGGACTTCACAGGAGGACTGTGGGATCTGAAAACTCCCTTCTAAATCTAAAGTGCTGTGATTAAATATTTGACCTCATGATAAAATGTTTGAGGGAATTCAGTAATGGGACTGAGTTTCTCGTGGGGATGTGGTTCTATCTCTTACTTTTCAATAAATCATTTTCCGCGCAAACTAACTTGAACAAGCCAAATAAAACTGGGCCTTCCTGTACAAAATAACCGAAGGCATTTTGCTGTACTTTGCTCTTCAAAGTGTGATTTATGAGCAGAATCAATGGCATCGTCTGGGAGCTTATTAGACATGCAGAATCGTAGACACAGCCTCAGCCCTACCAATCTTCCAGACGTGCATTTTCTGGAGTAATATCATGTTTGCTAAAGACTGGGAGGTACTGCAGAACCAAGACTGTCAAATATGGGATTCCCATATTTTTGTGCTATCACCCCCATCAGCCAGCGTCTGTCTTTGTCATAGGCCTTCCCCTTCTAGAACAGCTTGCTTTACCACTACACACAGAAATGGGAAATGCCTAAGAATACATGCTCCCAAGGGACAGTGTTAAACCTATAACTGACAGGTGAGAGTACAAATACTCCACGTTCCTAGTTTCTGATTGGACAACTTTGTTTTCAGAGCTTCTCCATAGACAATTCGGAGCCAAAGTAAAACCCCACAGAGATTTGCGTGGTATCACCATCTTGTTCGGTCATCCTTTCCTGGTCCCACTTCCTCTCTCCTTTCTTCTTCCTCACCCCTGAAACACTTCCTAATAAATCACTTTCTCATAAAATCTCATTTAAGTGTCTCTTTCTGGGAATCACAATCTAAGAAATATATTCATCAGCAATATGTTAAAAAATGTTTAATAACTTGCCCTCTAGTTAATTTTTATCTTTGGCAATTACTATGGTGTAAATACTCCCACCATCACAGATTTTAAACTATAAATATGAGGTTACAGAGTTAGAAAGAGAGGTTTGTAATCTACACTTCCAAGCCAACAGGAGCTGATTCTAGCACATCATTGCATATATTTATATCTCATCTTATTTAAGATCAGTAAGTCTTTATCAAAATTTCTTCAGGATTAAGCATGGCATAATTATATTGCAGAACGTGAAGCAAAATTTCTAAAAATTCTATCCATCTGTCTAAAGAAGCATGTAGCACAAAAGAAGCTCTAATTCATGAATTCAACAAACATTTATTGAGTAATTTCTATGGGCTCATTACTATTATAGGAACAGACAAAATAAAATCTGTGAATAGGAACATACAGGCTCCCAGACTCTGAGGAGTTCACATTCTAGTGAGGGAAGTGAAAGAATCAGTGATTTCAACTGTGACAAATACATAAAACAATGAAGAGTCAAGGTGAACTATTGCATAGGTTTGGATAAACCCACTTTATACAGAATTGTCAATAAAAACAACAGGAGGCCAGGAGTGATGGCTCACACCTGCAACCCCGGTATTTGGGGAGGCTGAAGATCACTTGAGGCCAGGTGGTTAAGACCAGCCTCCAGAACATAGCAAGACCCCATCTCTATGAAAAATAGAAAAATTAGCCATTTGTGGTGGCACAGACCTATTATCTTAGCTATTCAGGTGGCTGAGGCAAGAGGATCGCCTGAGCCCAGGAGGTAGAGACTGCAGTGAGCTATGATGATGTCACTGCACTTTAACCTGGGCAACATAGTGAGATCCTTCAACCTGGGCAACATTGTCTCAACAACAACAGCAACAAAAAGTCACAAGAGGAACTGGCTGACAAAGAGTGGTAGGGAACACATGCCAGGCAGAGCTAATAAAGTAGGAAAGAGAGAGAGAGAGGTGGGCAGTGACAGATGAGATCAGATGGTTAAAGTCTGTATCATGCCAACCTTCACGGGCCGTGGTTAGGTGAAGACTTTATCCTAAATGCAAAGAACAACATTGATGAGTGAGGAGTTCTGTGCAAGGACTTACTGATTTAAATTATGTCTTAAGGTGATTCTGAACATGTAGAAAATAGATTGGCAAGAGTGGAAGGTGGGGGACCAAATGGAGGCAAGATGTGGCCCAGGAGAGAAAGACCATGATGCCTTTGACCTGAGCAGTGGCAGTACATATCACAGATGGAATTGAGAGGATTTGCTAATAGATTGAAAATTACCATGAAAGAAAAGAAAAATGAATCGAAAGTAACTCTGGATTTATTTACGGCATAAACAACTTGGTGCATGCAAGTTTTACGTCTCTTTTTCTACCTTTTCCAAAAAAGAAACAGTTCATTCAGCTGTCTTGGTCCTATCTCCCCGTTCTGGCCTCACCTACATCTTCTAGAATTTTTCTTTTCAACTGAAGAGGACAGCATGCTCTTTTAAATTTTTATATTAGGTTTGATTCTTATATAGTTTCGCTTAATTTTCTCCACTCATAACACCTGCTAACTTGACAAAATCCCACAAAAAAATTTAAGCACAATCAACAAAAAGCCCTCAGTAGATACCTGGGGGAAGAGGAAATAACTGCCGTAATCCCTGCTTATCTGCTCTTTCACTTTTGGAGTTTCGGTCAACCATGACTTGATAACAAGTGAGTAGAGCACGATAACATATTTTCAGGGAGAGACAGAGAAATAGAGAAAGAGAGAGAGAGAGAGAGGGAGATACAACATTTACATAACTTTTAATACAGTATATTGTTATAATTACTTTATTTTATTATTTGTCATTGTTGTTAATCTCTGTGCCTAATTTGTAAATTAAACTTTATCATAGGTATATATGTGTAGGAAACCACAAAGCACACACAGTACAGATTTAGTTTAGTGCTATCCCTGATTTCAGGCATCCACTGTGAGTCTTGAAATGTATCCCCCAGGAACAAACAGGGACTGCTGTATAAATATTCCTCTGCTACTGTTTTTGTCCCTGTCTTACTATAGGGGCATAGATTGGTCCAATGAAGCCATCAGTGTACAGCAGCATCACATAGAAAGGTTGTTAAAACACTGATTTCTGGGCCTCAGCTCCAGAGTTTTTGACTTGGCAAGTCTAGATCTCAAGGATTTGTCTTTCCAGCAAGTTCCCAGATGATGGTGATGTTGATAGTACATCTCAATGTTCTCAAGGTAGAGTTTTTGGACTATCAAAATTGCATCGAGGAGTGTCCAAAATATATAAAGAGGAAGGTGGTGTAACTAACATACATATACTGGTTTAATTCCCACCACCTTTGCTTTCCACACCTCTTAGATAGTAAATTCCTCCATGGTCGGCCTGATCACCTACTTGCCACTGCACATAAAATGTAGCCCCCTTCAGAGAAGCAGAATGCTATGGACACAATGATAACTTTTCCTTATAAGAGACAAAAACAGATGAGTTAATCAGGAAGTCCCTTCATCTCCTCAGTGGCTCATCATTCCTATTTCAGGAGTTCCGACAAGCAGTTAATCTGCTGGAAAGATGGAAAATGAACTGGCTGTAGCAATCTCTTCATGCCAGAGAGCCCCTTATGTTAAAAGGAGGATGCTCATGTGTTATCATTAAGGACATCTAGGTTGTCCATTCAAGTATTTATATTGTAGTACAGTGTTTACTGAGCCTGCTGATTTTTTCCTTCAAGGTAGGGGAAAGCTACAATAAAATCATCAAATAACTACTTTATATTTTGTGAGGACTTTAATGGATAATATATGTTTTTTAACTTTAGAGCAATCTGATAAGAAAGGAATGGTTCTTTCCATTTTGCACATCAATTTATTAAAATCCGTGCTGTGGAAGAGGTCAGTAGGTCTGAGTCTGCTTACCAGTCATGCAGGTGTTTTCAGTCTGATCAACTAAGCCCATTGAGACATTCAGCCCATTTTCTTTAACTACTGGTATAACACACTTTCAATAAAAAGTCATAACCTGGCCTGGTGTAGTTCATGCCTATAATCCCAGTACTCTAGAAGGCCAAAGCACTAGATTGCCTGAGCTTAGAAATTGGAGACCAGCCTGGGCGAGAACCAGACCATGTCTCTACTTAACAATACAAAAAAAATAGCTGGGCTACAGCAGGTGCTTATAGTCCCAGATACTTGGGAGGCTGAGGCAAGAGGATCACCTAAGCACAAGAGATTGAGGTTGCTGTGATCTGGGATGATTCCATGACACTCTACCCCAGGTGACAGAGTAAGACTCTGTCTCAAAAGAAAAAAAAAAAGTCACATCCAAAGTCCACAATAAAAAGAATAAGCAAAACATAGGAACTTGCCCATTTCTGATGACCTTTAACCTATAATTTTATGTGATTGAAACTAATAAAATGGTATAAAGTGTATCATACTTTCCAAGAGACAGAGAATGATTTGGAAAGGAAAATGGCATTGGGGTCAGAATTTTAGGGTTCAAGTCAGACTCTGAATGTAGCACTTACTGTCTGTGAGCCTTAATTTCCACACTGGTTAGAGAAGAATTCTTGCATCACAGAATCTTTGAGAGGATGCTTTGAGAGCACCCATTGGGTTAAGACTTACAAAGTATCTATCCTGTTCCAGGCACCCTGTGGAGAACTGAAGACACAGTGAGAAATAAGACCAAGTCTCTGCCCACCGGGAGCTCAGTTTTGCAAAAGAGGCAGGTGAATTAGTAATCTGTTGCAAAACTGGTATGTGACAGCAAAAGTACAGGGAAATTCATGTCAAAACTACATTGAAATCTCACCTGACCCCGTGAGGAATGGCTCACATCATAAAGTTCCCACAAACAACAGGTGCTGGTGGTGCAGATGAGAGAAAGGAATTCTTACACACTCTGGAAGGGACTGCAAATGAGTACTACCTCCATGGGAAGTAGGAGGGAAATACCATCAAGAACTAAAAGTAGACCTACCATTTGACATACCCAAAGGAAAAATGGTCATTTTATAAAAAGGACACCTGCACTTGAATGTTCATAGCAGCACAATTCACAATTGCAAAGATATGGAAACAACTCAGGTGCCCACAAATACATGAATGGATTAATAAAATGTGGTATATGTACACCATGGAGTACTACTCAGCTATAAAAAAATAAATAGGATCTAGTATCTTTTGTAACAATGTGGATGGAACTGGAGACCGTTCTTTTAAGTGGAGTATCTCAAGAATACAGAAACAAACACATGTACTCAATACCAACTGGAACAAATAGATGAACACTCAAGTGCACAGATGGGGTGAATATCAATAAAAATCAAGCTGGGGGAAGTAAAGAGGGGGGATGGGTAAATTCACATCTATTGGGTACAGCGCACACTATCTGGGTTAAGGGCACACTTACAACTTTGACCCAATCTATACAAAAACAAAAAAACACATGGTAACAAAACATGTGTACCAACTAATATTATGAAATTAAAAAAAATTTTAAAAGAAGTTTAAAAAAAAGTTTTTTTTTAAGAGACAGAGTCTCACTTTGTCACTCTCAGTAGAGTGCTATGGCATTACAGCTCACAGCAACCTCTAGCTCTTGGGCTTAGGCCATTCTCTCGCCTCAGCCTCCTGAGTAGCTGGGACTACAGGTGCCCACCACAATACCCGGCTATATTCTTATTGCAATTTGGTCAGGGCTGGATTTGAACCCACCAGCCTCTGTATATGGGGCCAGTGCCCTGCTCAATGAGCCACATGTGCTGCCCTAAAAAAAAAAAAAATTTAAGCACAACAGAAACAGAGAAGATGGTAGTTAACTCTGCCTGTGATTGCAGCAGGGCCACCACAGATCCAGAAGTGTCAAGAAGGAAGACAAGCTAGATCAGTGCCATCTAGATTGTCTGGTAAGCTTTAGAAAATGCCATCCGATGCTCTGACATCCCCATGGATTAGGTGTTTGGGTAGCTGGAGAGAGATGAGGTGGCCCAGGTTTACTTGCAAGTGAATGGGCTTGGTGAACTGAAAGAGACACTATTCTGGGACATCATCATTATAAGTGAATAAAGGGCTAAGGTGTAGAAGAGTGTAGCTTTGTTTCCATCAAAAGCAGTTACAGATAAAAGCATTGATGAATCTGACTCAACAGGAGAAAAGGAAATAAACTCTGAAATGGGCACATTTCTTTATCAATAATCAACAATGATCTTTTCCTAACCAAAGCTATTATATTAATACCCTGGGGTTTGTTTAGGGTAGGGGAAGTGCCAGCCATATCTCCTTGCTGTGTATCAGCTACAGTCTGGTCTCATGCTCAGAGGCACCATCACTAGAAATTGTAGCACCAACATTAGACGTTCTCTTGGGGTGAGGTCAGATGTCCAGTGCTCTCATCTGAGAATGTTGCCTGTACAGAGATTCATAGTTAAAAGAGTATGAAGGCATCCAGAGGCCACTAAGCTTTCCTTTCTGGTCACTACTGGGGGCCAGAGCAATAGGGTTGCTCCTTTAGGTTGATAAATGAGCCAGTCACATGATAAATGAGCCCGTCACAAGATCAGAATAGAAACTACCAGGCAGGAAACTGGAAGGACTGTGTGATGGGTCCTCTGCTTCTCTGCATTCTCTGCCTCCTTATAGAACCCCCCTGGCCAGGGCTAGTGGACTTCTTAAGTATCAACCAGCATTCATTCCTCCTTAATCTGGGGAAAAACATTTTCCTTTGGAAAGCTAGCTCTTCCTCATAATCAGCCCATATAACTTGGGTAGGGCTGACTCCAGCTCTAGCTACAGAGAACACCCATGGTCTGGGCCAGGCCTGTCATCAAATTCTAACCCCTGCCTACAGGGTTGGTGGGAGAATGTGAAACAATGCATAATGGTCAATCTACACTCAATGCAGGGGACTCTGGCCAGACTTACTAGAAAGGAAATGCCATCATTCATTTGGTAAAGCTTGGCCACTACAAACCTAGAACTCTTGGGTGCCTAGAGAAAAGCCAGATAGAGAGATGAACGTAGGAGCTTAGTTCTGAAGATGTAACTTGCCTCCTAGGATCCAGTGGTGCCTAAAGTCATTTGCCCCTGAACTTCCCGGTTACAAGCAGTAACGCTACAATTTAACTTAGATGTTTGATTTTGATTTCAATCATGTCATTGAGAGAGCTCTGACAAAAATGTAAAATACTCTACCTTGAAGAATAGAACAAGTTCACGTGGCAAATTCAGGAAGCAGGACATTTTCCTGAGACTACAAGAGCCATAAAGAGCAATGATATGCACATTCTGTCTGTGAAGGGCCAGAGAACAAATAATTTTGGCTTTGCTGGCCATAGTTCTCTATGGCCCCTGCTCAGCTGACTTGGGAGGGTTGGACCTCTGGATCCTGAGGCTTGCGGCATCTTCTGTCCATTTCCACTTCCTGCACCACGGTTATCTTCCTGTATTTCAGACCCCCAACTGCCCTGTGCCTGTGGCCTTAGCTGGAGTCAGTTAAGAGGCCCAGGAGTAGTTACAGAAGGAACCCCCACAGCCTTAATAGCATGAGAGGCAGTAAGAGGCAGCCAGCAGCAAGGAGGACACTGGCAGGGGCCAGCCAGTCAGCAGGAGGAGTCAATGGGATAGATTTGGGCAATATTTAAGCACTTACAAAGGATCCCACAGATACCTGAGGAACAAAATTATCTGAAGACAGAGCTTTCTGCAGTCAGACATGGTGGGGGCATCTGTCTTAATGTTGATATAAAACAAAAGGAGTATAACTCGTTCTCTAACAGAGGCTAATGGGGTCTGAGGCACTGGGGATATACTTACATTTGTCTTGATCAAATGCTAAGAAGCCAAGCAAACAAATAAGCATATTTAGACAAGTAGGACCTCACAATGTTTCTTCTTCCCCGTTTTTTGGACACTAACAACTCTTTCCAAACAGCACAATAGCCACTAACAACAACAACAATGGCCACAAAAATCCACAGTGTGGAAAACTAGCCCAATGCATTGGGAAGAAGCCAGGAGGAGAGGAAGGTAACAAGAGCCCAGGGTTAAGTGTTTTCTGCCTAATGATTCAACAAACCAGAGAGTGAGATGAAATTCAATGGCAGTTAATGGATCTTTCAAATATCTAATTACTTGGGCTTTTGGTTATTAGTTAATGAGCTGGAAACATGGCGTAAGATAATATTAACTCATGAGCAATCAGAATAATTCAATTAACATGAGTAGGCATAATGTTGCCTGGAACCCTGTTGTGATAAATAAAAATAAAAGCTCTTTGGTAAAATTTCTAAGGAAAAATAAATGCTTCCTTTTCCTCCAGATCATACTGAAATGATTTAAAATGTCCGTGTATTAATTGTGGGCTTTCTCTTCCCGAAACAATCTATGGAATAGGAGGGTTCAAGGATAAACACGAGAAAGAGGCAGATATCTCTCTCTGATTAACCAGAAACCTCCTCATTGCTACAGACATACATGGAGCCCAAGGAAAAGGGTACATAAAAAGAAAATGGATGTGGAGTGTTTTCCTCAATGATTAAGTTAAGTACAACATTTGATATGATAAAGACTTGGTTTAAATGCCTCTTAGAAGGCAGGAATATCAAATCTCTGGAAGCTCACTGCCTTCCAGGACATGTGAATAGTAAAAGTACCTGGAAAGTCCATAATGAGCACAGAGATGGCACTGCTGGGAGAAAGATGAACGGGGAGGGATGGCCAGACCAAGGTTTTGCTCTGAGTCTGTGGTTTCAATAGGAACACCTGAAGGGGAGCTGAAGAGGCCTCTAGTTGGAAAGCACTGAATGAAGGTACACAGAGTAAGATAAGGAGGCCAGAGTAAAGCAAGTTTGAATCATTCATGCCGCTAGAGTGTGTCCAAAGTCCAAGATGAGGGGGTGAGAATGGTTAGCAAGCAAGGACCAATGAAGAATTTTAAGAAGAGCAATAGTTAGAATACATTTGTTTTCCAATGGAGACCATTGTCTGTGGCTTGTTACACAGTGGACTAGCAGAAAATGTTGACAAGGATGAGGTCGTCAGATCAAGTTCATTTAGGCTGATAGCAACCTCAAGCCTGTGACCGTCGACAATATTCTCAACTTTCTTCAGCCGTTTCCATAAGAGGGAATCTTGTTGAAAGTGCTTTATTGTTGGCGAGTATATTTGGAGCAGCAGTTGGGTGTCTTGATGGGGTTTACAAATATGGAGATATCAATATAGCCCAGGGAACTTGGTGCGGGCTTTGTATCAGCAAGAGCCAAATCATGCATGCTGTGGCAGAAAGCGCTACAGGCAAGAGACAGGAGGTAATACCATCATTGCTTTCTGGCCTACACCCTACTTCTTGACATTTCTCCTGGTTTCATTTATGCATGATAAAAAGGGAGAAAGAGTTTTGACCCAAGAATGCCAATAACTCTTTGTCATAACTCTGTTTCTGAAGCTAGGGAATGCTAACTGTGGCCTCTTCCCACTGGTCCTTTGATCTGCCCAGCCTGTCACCAGCAAACTGAGAACACTGGCACAAAGAGAGAAGCCGAGTTGTCATTTCTGCTTCAGAACAGCCCTCAGAATGGTTTGTTAGCATTGGCTTTCAGCAGGCATAATCCCAATGGCAAGCCCTTCGAGTAATGGCCTCTGTGTCTGATGGCGGGCTTGCAGAAGGCTAAAACCTACACCTATCAGGGTCAAGGCAAAAGTCAGGAGTAGGTGGAGGAATAATCAAGGAACAGGTTGTCCAGAAGTCAGAGCTCAAGAGTCAAAGACGCACACTGTTGCTTCCACTTGGAATTATCTTCCTCCTCCTATTTCTGTGGAAAATTCATACTATTCTTCATGTCCCAGTTTAAGCATTGTTTTTCTCTCTTGACTTCCACCTGAGAATGTACTCATGACTTTTATTGCACTGACAGAATCCTAGACGTTCCTATCATGGCACCCTCTACCATCTATGGAGCTCTTAGGTGTATTATATATATCCTAAAAAGTGTATCCTATTAGTCCAGCTCAACCTATGACTAGCACAGCAGATGACCCATTCATATATTTTTTAATCAGATTGACATCAGAAGATAGAGAATAATAGGACTTGGCCACCCAACCAAGTTAGTTAAGTCAGAGGCCAGACATATAATTAGGGCTCAAAGAACCAGAAACAAGGAAACTTTGAAATCATCTCTTAAACAGAAAAACTTTCTTGTTTTTCCGCAATATCAGGGTCAAGTACTTTCCTAGGACATAGTCAGCACAAAGTCTGAGAATAAATCCCTAGTTTGCCATCTCTGGCAGTTCTTGATATTCACTAAATGAATATAATCAGTGAAGTAAAATGCTATTAGAACCCCTTTTTATTATTACATAAACTTCAGTATATTATATAGTCAATTACAACCTGGGTCTGAAAGCGGCAATGTAGTTTGGAAGGAAAAAAAACTCATTTGTTCCCTTAAGAAAGATCTGGTTTTTATTTTTGGTTGTTTATTGGAGTGGGGGGCGGAGGCCTTGTATTTCAGTTCTATGTAAGCTAGGTCCAGATACTTAGCATCTTTGAAGTACTTTGAAAAGGTTGTTGTGGGATAAGACAAGACATTTGTTGAATCTGGCATCACGATTGACACATAAGGAACATTAAAAGAAATAACGTTATTGCTACTCATTTTGAAAATTATTAAATAAAAAACTTATGTACATGTTCTCTTTCAGTTCTTACAACTGAGCTATGAAGTAGGCTTTTTTATTATCTCCATTTGTCACACGACAAAATGAAGGCTCAGAGAAGTTACCTGACCTGCCTGAGGACATGCAGAGAGAAAGGGGCAGAGAGAGTGAGGATTCAATCGTACACTGGTTATAAAGCCCATGCAGTTCACTATGCCCACAATCACAGGAGACCAAGCACCAGACTTATAGAAGTGGCCACCAGGTCGTGAGGGAGGCAGTGAGAGCAAGACAGTCTCCTAGCCAACATGGAGACGTTTTGTTGCCCAGAGACAAGCCCTCAAGCAGCTGTATGCATTAATGAGATAAGATCCTTGACTCTTTAGCAAGCAGGTATTATACTTTGAACTTTCTGGTGCAGCAGGGTCAGAGTGGAGCCGGTAGGGAGCATGTGCAACCATTAAGCATGTGATCCTAGTAGGTGGGCCCCCACACCTATTGTATAATGCTTCAATAAAAGGCCACCACAGAGGTTGCTCAGGGATCTCCCTGGAGATATGGGAAGCCCACTTCTTGCAAGCATGTACCTTTAATCCTGTCTGGGTGTTTTATGACACCCACCAATTATGAAATACAACTGCAAATACTTATATAGTTGATCCATGCTCTGATCCAATCAGTTTATGGACATGGGATGGATACACCTCCAAATTGTGAATGGCTTTTTGGCAAACTCTAGACAAAACCTGTATTTACCACTTTCCCTGGAGATAGAAGTATGGAGCTCCCCAGAAAGCTCTTTAAAGGGGGCTCATTCAGTGAGAAATCACACCATTTCTCTAGCTCCGCACTTCTTTCTGCTGCTGGGACATGAACACAAGGGCTAGAGCTACAGTAGCCATCTCATGACCATGGTGCATGAAGCATGCTTTCTTATTATTTCCCTTTGGAGTTGGAGGTCATATAAGGATGAAGAAACAGACAGAATAAATGTGGAGCTCACTCTCCCTGAAATCCCAACCACTAGACATCTTGTAGGTGAGACAAAAATAACCTCTTACTTTATGTAAGCCACTGCTATTAAGGGTCCCCCTACTCTCCACCCATATATAGCTGAACTAAATCTCAACAAATACAGACTTTGACTATATTTTTTATTTTTATATTTCTCAGACTGAGGGATATAATGGTATGGAGACTCTAGTCATATTTTAAAATTTATAAAGCATAATTGAGTCAGGCAAGGAACCAAAAAGAATAGCTAGGGAATACCATAGTGACAGCAGAATTCAGTATTGCTTCTGGCTCAGGAAAATTGCAACAAAAAAAAAAAAAAAAGGAAAAGAAAATATTCATTATTCTGGTTTGGAGTATTCCAAATATCCATCATTCTTCTCTCAAGGGGAAGACTCCCGAAGACTGAAGCTTATGGAATAAAATCTCATATTTATCTCCTCCAACGTCATACTACTACTTGGCCTTTTTGGATGCTGCAAGAAAACAAAGAATGAGAATAGTCTGTTGATCTGTTTTTCCAAGGACATGATGCAAGAAGGTCTTAGAGTACCACACGTCAGAGATGGTGACATCAACAGCCGTGACCATGGCACTAGGGGCCACATGTTCAGTTTTTCATCTACGCCTGGCAGCACTCTAGTCATTTACATCTATTTAACTCCTTGAATTTCAAAACAACCGTATGATCATTGCTCTTTTATAAATCGAAAGACAAACATAGAAATTCTGAATTAGGTACACAGAGGAAAGAATGATTTCAAAAAAAAATGATGATAGAGAAAACCATTTGATACCCAACTAATACTTTCAATTGCAGAAACAGAATATTATGGGTGACCTCTTTGAGAGAAAGAGAAGGAAAAATATGAATTCAGAATTATAAATCTCTGCTATTAAGAGGACTTGACTTTAATAAATGAAGTCATAAATTAAATCTCTAAAACCTTACAGTTTAGTTAGTTAGTGTGGTTTTAAATTTCTTAGCTTTACTGATAGAAAAGCCAAAGGATCTGATTTGTAACCTCGCTAAGCCCAAACAATCTTGGTTGGTAAACTAGCTAAGGCAGAATGCACCACAAAATTTTCAGTTGTACATAAAATTCCTCAGTGGCATTTTTTGCCTGTAGGTTGAAAAAAATTTTTTTCAAATAATTTTACTAAAACACTTTAAATGCATCTGAAATATAAACATTCATGTTATTTAGGCATAAGAGTTTACAAAATGCATCTTTGGTACTTGTACCAAATTGTAAAATATGGCTAGTTTAGAAAATAATGATAGTCAGGGTGTGGTGGCTTACTAGTGTAATCCTAGTACTCCGACAGGCTGAGGCAGGATTGCTTGAGCACAGGTTCAAGACCAGCCTGACCAAGACTGAGACCTCTCCCTAAAAATAGCCTGGGGTTGTGGCAAGAGCCTGCAGTCCCAGTTACTCTGGAGGCTGAGGCAAGAGGATCACTTAAGCCCAGGAGTTTGACGTTGCTGTGAGCTATGACGACGCCATGGCACTCCACCCTATACAACAGAGTGAGACATTGTCTTAAATAAAAGAAAGAAAATAATGGTAGATTTTAAGTTGTATGTGTTGTTAGTTACTTTGGATATAAGTAAATTTAAAATAAACTTACACATAAAAATCATGTTGTTTCTTTGACATCTAGAACTAAGCTCCTGTTTTCTGCAATTATTATCAAAATCCCACACAGTTGAGGTGACTTTCTTAATATTTTAATATTGACATGTCCCTGCTTATCCCAATAAGCCTTGATATATGTATTTTTCTGGAAAAAAAATATAAACATGTATTAATGAGGTATGAAAGGAGGTTAAAGGGTCTACAGATAGGTAGGAGAGAATTATGGCCCTCTAGACAAGAAATTTGGAAAGGACCCTGAAGCAAAATAAGGAATTTTAGGTGAGTGTGAGCTAAATATGTGTCTTTTCTGTAAAATATGACCTCTAGCTTATGACCTATAACCCTCTAGCCCAGTAATGATTCCCCTATATAACAAAAGTGGAGATCTCCATCACAGCACAATGCACACCATAATTTCACAGACATCACAAAAATGATGCTTTCAGACCATTACTAGTAAAATAACAGTTAATAATTACTGATATGGAGTATAAAAAATTGGATTTATGTGACAACTGAGGTAATCCATAACCAACAAAATCATATTTTTTATGGCTAAATAGTATTCCATAAAGTATACATATACCACAGTTTCTTAATCAATTCATGATTTGATTGGTACTTGGGTTGCTTTAACATCTTGGCAATTGTGAACTGAGCTGTAATAAACATTCTAATGCAAATATCCTTATGATAAAATAATTTTTTCCTTCTGGATAGATGCCTACTAATGGGATTGGGAGAACAAATGGAAAGTCTATTCTGAGCTCTTTGAGGATTCTCCATATGTCTTTCTAAAGAGGTTGTATTAGTTTGAAGTCCTACCAATAGTGTAAAAGTGTTCCTTCCTCTCCACCCCCATGCTAGCATTTGCAGCTTTGGGATTTTGTGATGCGGACTATTCTCTCTGGGGTTAGGTGATATCTCAAAGTGGTTTGATTTGCATTTCTCTTAAGATTAGCATTTTTTCCTTGTATTTTTTGGCCATTTATCTGTCTTTTTCAGAGAAGTTTCTATTCAGGCCCCTTGCCCATTTATAAATGGGATTGTTTGCTCTTTTCTGGTTAATTTGAGTTCTCTGTAAATTCTAGTTATCAGCCCTGTGTCAATTCATACCATGCAAATATCTTCTCCCAGTCTGAAGGCTGTATGTTTGCTTTAGTTCTCATACCTCTAGCTGTGAAAAAGGGTTTTAGTTTGGTCATGTCCCATTGATTTATTTTTGATATTGCTGCAATTGCCAAGGGGGTCTTTCTAATAAATTCTTTTCTCAGGCTGATAGCATCAAGAGTTTTTCCCACAGTTTCTGCTGGGATTTTTATTGTTTCATGTACAAAATTTAAATCTTTTATCCCCAACGAGTCTATTTTTGTCAATGGTGAGAGGTACAGGTAGTTTCATTCTTCTGGCTAAAACTAATTCACGTGGCTAACCAGTTCTCCCAGAACGATTTGCTAAATAGGGATTCTTTTTCCCAGCATATGCTTTTGTTTGGTTTATCAAAGACAGATGACGATAGGTGTCTGGTTTCATCTCTAAGTTCTCTATTCTATTCCACAGACCTACATCTCCAATTTTTTGTGTCAATACCATGCTGTTTTTATCATTATACCCCTACAGTATAGTCTGGCAATGTGATGCCCCTAGATTTTTATTTTTTTCTTAAAATTGCTTTGACTATTCAGGTGTTTTTTTCTGGTTCTATATAAGGAAATTATTAGATTTCTCAAACAAAATAACAATGAAGCTACAAGCTATCAAAACCTGTGGGATGCTGCAAAGGCAGTCCTAAAAGGAAGTTTATAGCATTGGATACCCACATCCACAAAACCGAAAGAGCGCAAGTCAACAACCTAATGGAACTGGAAAAGGAAGAGCAATCCAATCCCAAACCTAGCAGAAGAAAATAAATAAGCAAAATTAGAGCAGAATTAAATGAAATTGAGAACACAAGAATCATTCAGAAGATCAGTGAAACAAAAAGTTGTTTCATTGAAAAGTTTGATAAAATTCAGATGCTACTTCTTTAGATTTCACAACTGTCCTATGAGAAAAATTGAATGGAAATTAACCTCATTTCATGAATAGAAAGACCACATCAGTGGGAATGGGAATGATCTATGTAGTGATAGTAGATAGTATTGCCTCTTTGAAGGAAAATATCCTGACTTTTTGTTCTATCCCTTTCCAACTGTACTAAAATCTCTTTGCTTCACAGAAGGAAGGAAGTTTTGAAAAAACACTCCTATCAGGGGTATTTCATCTTCCCCCTTGCTATGATTCATTGAGTGCTGAAGGGCAGACACACCTCAGGACCTGTCTCCCACCAGTGGAGCTAAAGGCCTGCATGTTCCTCCACAGAAACCACTGTGTTGAGTCAACTCAGAATCTTTGAACTGTGCTCAGAAAAAATGCACATGATGGATGCCTGAGAGATGATGTGAATTCTTACGATATTATCAGGGATTGGTTATAAACTTATTTTATAACCACTTGGTGTTTTTGTCCTTGTAGGAGGAAAAGAACAGTAAGAGGAGCTTGTCTTGATAAAGGTAGAGGGGAATGCAAGAAAACTCTCAACCTTAATCCCTTCAGGGGGAGGGATATCAGGCAATCAGACAATGGGCAACATGGTATCTGGGCAGAAAGAAGTGCTCAGAGATAGAGTGGGAGGCATTCTGAAAGAACATTTAGCCAGATTTCATCTCCTTCCCAGTATTGCCTAGGCTTTGGTAGTAATGAATGACATATACAAGCAATCACCTATACCAAGCATGGTGTATTGTATATTGAGTATCAAGTTATCATAGCTTTATGAAGTATTATCTTTACCTTTACAAAGGTTCAGAAACATTGTACTATCTATCCTCCCAGCCAATTAGACTCTTGATTTATGGGTTATTGCTTCATGAGTATTTCATTTGGTCTTTATTACCCTAATGGGTTATTATTATTGGAAATGAAGAAATCTGGATTAAAAAAACTAAATTTTGTCTTAATCTAATAGATATGGTAAATGAACAAAGAAATTCAGCATAAGCCTCCGGATCCCAATGCTCTTTATCTTTCCTCTATGGCTTAACCAAAATTATTGAGAGCTTCTCTGCCCATTGTGCTAGGTACAGGGCACACAAAAATGAATAAGATCTGGTCCTTTTCATTGACCTCACCATGTGAGAGGAATAACAGAAAATTATTTAGAAAATAAATTAGACAAAAAAATGGGTATACAATAGAAAACGATATATAAAACTCTAAGGGAATCAAAGAAATTCTCATGGAGAAAGATCACAAGTAAACTGAGTCTTTATAACAGACAGCCTTTTAAGGTGTCTGCCCAGTTTATAATCTATCAGTTCTTCTCTAAGAACTGTCAGCCACCAATAATTTTCAAGGAGCAATACAGCTACTTTGTGTCTCTATGGATTGCACCTAAGTAGATCCCAAGTGAGCCCCTAACCCAAGTGAGAGTCTCTCTCTGGGAACTTGAACCGAAACACATGGATCTGAGAGGTTGAAAGCTGAGTCACATCTGCAGTAGGGTTCTAGAGAAATAGCCCCAACTTTGTGATTTGTAAGAGTAATTTGTCTCAGAAAGTCCATTCCTTAGCTGAACTAGTTTGGCATAGATTTCTCTCACCTGCAGCCAGTTAACTTTCAAATTAGTAGGTGTTGAGAGGTCAAAAGGTGCCAGAGAAAAATGATAGCCATAGACTCTCAATGGCCACATTCAAGTTGGACTTTATCCTGGAGGTAATATCAAGCCAAAGGAAATTTGTGTTTGTTTTTAGACACCAAATCAGTAAGGGGTTCATGCCAATAAGAAAAAAATGGAAAACATTTACAGAAGCAGTTGAAGATGCAAACAGAAAATGTCAAAATATTTCCCCTGAAATTATTTGGAAGGGAGGCTATAGGAAGCATGGCCTCCCTTCCCCAGGGCTATGATATTTGCATTCCTTCTGGGGGTGTGTGTAGAGTATCTTCCACTTGCCCCTTCAATTCTTCTTTTCACTGTTTTCTGCCTTGCTCTGTGCCTCAGGGGCTGGCCAATGTGGGTCATTCCCACTGGGGTTTGACCACAGGCACACACTGCAGGAGATCAGGTGGAGTGGGGCAGAGGACCTCCCAGGCAGGAATCCCCCTAGGAAGCCTCTTTGTAGAATCTCCTAGGGTTTAAGCAAACAGTAATCCTTCCTCTCAGGCATCCCTCCTCCTCCACCTCTTTGTCCTCTTCTTCTCTCTTTCTTACCCCTTCCCGGTCCTTCCATCCTCCTCCACCTCACAGCTCTCATCTTTCTATGCATTTTCTTTTATCTAAGTTTCAATAACCATTTTTTTCCTATCCCTCATTTAAACCCAGCTTATTTCTAGCCCTTGGGTAGTATCCAATATCTTTCTGTTTCCTTACACTCTGATCATAATTTTTAGAGTCCCTTTCTAAAGTTCCCCACACACTGCACAATTTGTGTGTCATCTGCTTCCAGCCCAGACCCCGATCAAAGCTGAGTCCCTGCAATATCCTAGATTTGAAGACTCGGACATGAGAAATGAGCTCCTCTGCAGCTCCCGACCTCAGGAAACAGCCCTCTGCATAATGTCCTTTTTGAGGATTATCCAGGGAGTTCTGGGTTTATTACAGTCATAAATAAAGATGTTAACAGCTACAGGGAATCAAGGGTTTCAGCAAGAAGACTTCCTGTGCCTCTATCCTAAGATGAAGAATACTTCACATCAAACTGAAGGGGGAGAAGGGCTGGAGCAATAAGAACAGAGCAATAAGCCACAGGCAACACCAGTGAGTGGGAGCGGCAGGCCCATCTTGGGAGGGGAGATCAGGGCCAATTGGTTGATAATGTGAACTCACTTCAGGTACCAGTAAGGATTGCTTAGGAAACCTGGAGGGCACAGAAAATGGAAGAGAAGCCGACTTCATTCCAACAAACTCTGCAGAACATGACTTGAGACTGGCTCATCTCAGAGGCCTTCCCCACAGTATGGACTGGAGTTGATTCCACTACATTTGCATGTCATAGAGTCCTTCACACAGCCACTGTTATGGGCTTGATTGATTCTCTAATTCATTCATTTGTTCATTCTTCATTTCCTCATTCATCTTGTGGGAAAGGAATTCTTATAACCCTGATAAGAGTGTAGCCATTTTAGAAAACACTACTCCCCAGTCTCCCAGAGTGCTTCAAGGACAGTTTCTGGGAGACACCCTACCCACATAGGAGCATAATCCTGATCACACTGGAAAGAGCCCCAGGCTGTCGTTCAGTCAGGCTCATTGAACCATTCAGCTAATAAAGCCTCTCCGAACTGTATGGGAGCTGAGGTGACACCTGGGGAGTCTCCATTCTCCTTTTCTTTCTCCTCTATAAAAGTCTTTCCTTTTGCCTGCCTCCTTTTCTTTCTTGCTGACCCTGACCCCAGTTCTATACCAGAGACTCTCACATCTATCCATGTATCCATTTAACACACAATGCTGGGGGCATCTACAAAATACAGGCTGTGGGAATGCGCAGTAAAAGCAAGATAGAGTACTAATTGAAGTCAGATTGGGCAGACAGGGAAATGAACAAGCTAGTGATTCTAGGAAACTGTGAGGAGTGACGTGAGGGACATGCATAGGAGGGGAGCACAGAGGAAGCAGACGTGGCCCAGAACCTGAGGGACTCCTGAGGATAGTCAGGGAAAGCTTCACGGAAGAGGTGACACCAGAGCCAAATTTTAATGTTTAATTTAAATGAGTACAGGCTGTCCAAGCATGTGGTATAGATCACAAGTATCTTTAAATAGAAAATTCCAAGAGCACAGACTTTTTTTTTCACATCCTTCAAGGAAACTTTGTGCCTGAAGTGGTACCCAGGGGCTAAAGAATCCTCACTCTTTTTCCAACACATAGCTTGGTTGCTAGGCAACCACTACTGGGCTACATCCAGCTTCATTCTCAATTAATTTGGGGACTGTATTTTGTTTTTTAAATTCATGTTCTTGGAGCTGCATTTTACAAAGACCAGGAAACCACCGTGGGTCACCATATCTGGTTTAACTGTGAATTTCCTAATCATACTTCCACCTCAATTTAGATTCTAAAACATCACACCTCTCACTGTGAAGAAGCACTAGCACAATCATTCTGAAACAAATCTTTCTCAGGTCGACTAGTAGAAGCCATTAGACTTGTGTGCTCTCTTGGGAAAAAGAAAGGTGATTAAGATGGGTTTGGAGCGTCTTTGTATAGCAAGGCGATATTGTAAATACAGAGAAATGTACATTGTAATTATATATATCCAGTATCAACTGCCTCCAGCTACATGAGCAACACATGGCCAGGTATCAAGTGATGAAATAGCAATGTGCTTCATGAGTTTCAGCCCTAAGAACTTTTAAGAATGAGAGAAAAATGTACTGATAGTGAACAACGAAGGGGTTTTTTTTTCCAGTTCTATGACATTCTATTGAATCATCATATGGAAAGACATAGACTTACACATTCTGAATTAGAAATACCTCCAAAAACCACCACAGGTTCTAGAACAATTCATATAGTGTGAGCTTATTGTGGGGTTGTAGAGATGTGTTCATTTGTTTGTAAACGTCTGGAAGGAGACAAAGAACATGCAGCAAATACTTTCTTTTTTTTTTATTAATTGATAGCTGTATACATTAATGCAAACATGGGGTACATTGTGCTGTTTTCATATACAATTTGAAATACTTCCATCAAGCTAGTTAACATAAATTTCATGTCATTTGGTTAGTCATTGTATCAAAGCATTTATATTCTAGTTCTAGAAAAGTTCACTTGTACCCTTGTTAGACAGATATATAGGTGATCTTTCTGGTCACCCTCCCACCACCTAACCGCCCTTCTCCCCTCCCCTTTCCCACCCCCTCCCCATATTCTTGGGCTAGAATTAAGTTCTACAGAAATGCATCCAGCTGGGCTAATGAGCAGCAGAGGAATTTCAAATTCTATACCGAATCACTTAAAGCAGTAAGTGACTGTGTACAGCCATAGCTCATTTTATTGGAATTCACTTTTTTTACACTTAGCAAATATTGCATTTCTTTACAGACTGGAAGTTTGTGGTAACCCTACAGCAAATAAACATTACAACTCCTTTGTTTCCAATATGACGTGCTCACTTTTGTCTCTGTTTCACATTTTAGTAATTCTCAAACTATTTCAGACTTTTCATTATTATTGTATCTGTTATAGTGTTCTGTGATCAGTGTCTTCGATGTTACTTTTGTAATTATTTTGGAGCCTGTGAACCATGCACATATACCACTGAAAGTTTATTTGATCAATGTTAGCTGTGTTCTGACTGCTCCACTGACCAGCTATTACCTCTTTGGGAGCCCTCCTATTTCCTGAGCTACAACAATATTGAAATTTGACTGATAACCCTGAAATGGCCTCTAAATACTCCAGAGAAAGGAAGAGTCACTTTTAATCTAAAACTAGAAACGATTAAGCTTAGTGAGGAAGGCATGTGAGAACATGAGAATAGGCCCAAAGCTAGGCCTCTTGTGCCACACAATTACCCAAGTCATGAATACAAAGGAAAAGTTCTACATATTTTTATTTTCGTGTGGAAACCCAGGAAGGAAAAAAAGTTCTTGAAGTAAACTAATTGTGGTATTTCAGTCAACACAGTGATGATAAAAAAGCAAGATGGCTTCATTGCTGAGATGGAAAGAGTTTTAGTGGTATGGCTAGAAGATCAAACCAGCTACAATATTCTCTTAAAACAAAGCCTAATTCAAAGTAAGATCCCGAATGTCTAATAAACATAAGAAAAAATGCCCATTGTCCCTAATCATCAGAGAAATGCAATCAAAACCTCCTTGAGATATCACCTAATCCCTGTGAAAATAGCCCATATCACAAAGTCCCAAAGCTGCAGATGCCAGCACAGATATGGAGAGAAGAGAACACTCTTACACTATGGATGGTAGTGCAAACTAATACAGCCTCTTTGGAAAGACACATGGAGAATCCTCAAAGAACTCAAAATAGACCTTCCATTGGATCCCTCAATCCCATTTTAAGCATCTACCCAGAAGAAAAATAAATCATTTTATTATAAGGACATTTGCACTAGATTGTTTATTGCAGCTCAATTTACAATCACCAAAATGTGGAAACAGTCTAAGTGCCCATCAACCCGGGAATGGATTAATAAACTCTGGGTGTATACCATGGAATGCCATTCATCCATTAGAAAAGATGGAGACTTGGGGTGTGCCTGTGGCTCAGTGAGTAGAGCACCAGCTGTATATACCGAGGGTGGCAGGTTCAAACCCAGCTCCAGCCGACCTGCAACAAAAAAATAGCTGGGCTTTGTGGTGGGCACCTGTGGTCTCAACTACTCAGGAGACTGAGGCAAAAGAATTGCCTAAGCCCAAGAGCTGGAGGTTGCTGTGAGCTGTGATGCTATGGCACTCTACCAAGGGCGATAAAGTGAGACTCTGTCTCTAAAAAAAAGAAAAAAAATGATGGAGAATTACATGTTTTGTATTAACCTGAATAGATTTGAAACACATTCTTCTTAGTAAAATATCACAAGAATGGAAAAGTATACAATGTATTCATTACTAATACGAAGGTAGTAGACAATCTAATTTATGCCCACATAGGAGAAAGTCTCAATTCAACTCAAGATGGGGCGAGAGGGGAGGCGGGATGGGGATGGGTGTGCTCCCAACTAATGGGCACAATGTAAAGGTATATATCACACATCCTGGGTGCAGAACACAACTACAACAAGGACTCTACCTAACAGATGTAAACCTTGTAACCTAACTGTCTATACCTTCACATCAATCTGAAGAAAAAAAAAAAGTAAGGTCCTAACTTTCTTCAATTCTATGAAAGCTAAAAAAGATAAGTCGTAGAAGAAAAGTTTGAAGTTAGTAGAGGAAACGTTTCATGAGGTTTAAGGAAAGAATCCACCTCCATAACATGAAAGTACAAGACGAAGTAGGAAGGGCTAATATGGAAGTTACAGCAAGTTGTCCAGAAGATCTAGATCACTGATGAAGGTGCTACACTAAGGAACAGATTGTCAATTCAGATAACATAGCCTGCTGTTGGAAGAAGCTATGATCTAGGACTTTCATAAAGAGAGCAGAAATCGATATCTGGCTTCAAAGTTTCAAAGGACAGGATGACTCCTTTGTAAGGGCTAATGCAGCTGATGATTTTAAATTGAAGTCAATGGCTCATTTACAATTCTGAAAAACCTAGGGTCCTTAAGGATAATATCAAATCTATTCTGTCTGTGTGTAAAATGGAGCAATAAAACCCAGATGACAGCACATCTGTTTACAGCATGGTTTACTGAGTATTTTAAGTTCCACTGTTGGGATCTACTGATCAGAAAAAAATAGATTCCTTGGAAAATATTACTACTCACTGAAAATGCACCTAGTCACCTGAGAGCTCTGACAGAGATGTCCAAAGAGATAACTGTTATTTTCAGGCCTGTCAACACAATATCCATTCTGAAGTCCATGAACAACGGAGTAATTTTTACTCTCAAGTTTTATTATCTAAGAAATACATTTTATAAGGCAATAACTGCCATAAATTGTGATTCCAGGCTCAGCGCCTGTGGCTCAAGCGGCTAAGGCGCCAGCCACATACACCTAAGGTGGCGGGTTCGAATCCAGCCCAGACCCACCAAACAACAATGACGGCTGCAACCCAAAAATAGCCAGGCGTTGTGGCGGGCACCTGTGGTCCCAGCTACTTGGGAGGCAGAGGCAGGAGACTCGCTTGAGCCCAGGAGTTGGGGGTTGCTGTGAGCTGTGAAGCCACAGCACTCTACCCAGGGGGATAGCTTGAGGCTCTGTCTCAATTAAAAAAAAAAAATTGTGATTCCACTGATGGATCTTGACAAAGTATACTGGAAGCCTTCTCAAAAGAATCTGTCATTCTAGATAACACTAAGAACATTTTAGATACGTGAGAGGAGATCAAAATATTAACATTAGTAGGAATTTGGAAGAAGTTGATTCTAACCTGCATGAATGAATTTGAAGGGTTCGAGTCTTTGGTGTAAGAAGTAACTACAGATCTCGTGGAAGTAGTAAGAGGATTAGCATTAGAAGTGGAACGTGAAGATGTAAGTGGATTGATGCAGTCTTCTTATAAAACCTTAATGAATGAAGAGTTGCTTCTTATAAAGGAGCAGAGAAGGTGATTACTACTACTCTATAAAGAAATCTATTTCTGTGAAGAGGCTATTAACATTGTTGAAATGACAACAAAGTTTAGAATATTACATGAACTTAGTCGGTAAAGTAATGGCAAGGTTTGAGAAAACTGTCTCCAACTTTCAAAGAAGTTCTACTGTGGATAAAATACCATCAGACAACATCACATCCTACTGAGAAATCTTTTATGAAAAGAAGAGTCAATGGATGTGGTGACCAAATTCATTGTTGTCTTCTTTAAGAAATTGCTACAGCTGCCCCAGCTTTTGGCAACCACCATCCCAATGAGTCAGCAGCCATTGACATGGAGGTATGATCCTCCACCAGCAAAAAGACCCAGGCTGCTGAAGGCTGAGATGGTGGTTGGAATTTTTATAAAGTATTTCTCAATTAAAGTATAATAAGCACTTTGTTTTCTAGACATGATGGACTACAACACAGTATAAACATAACTTTTATATGTACTGGGGAAACAGAAGGTTTATGGGACCCACTTTATTAGAATAGTTACTTTTTTTTATTGTTTCAGGTCCATTGAGGGTACATAGAATTAGGTTATATTGATTGCATTCATTAGGTACAGTCTTTCTTATAATTGTGTCCTGCCACCAAAAGATGTGCCATAAGCCCCCCCCCGTATTCCCATGGGAATATTTACTTTATTACATTGGTTGGAACCAAACCCAGGATATTTCTGAGGTATGCCTAGATTTAGAATACTGAGCATTAAATACAAAAACACAAACAGAATGTGTCTTAATGAAACTTGGTTCTCTATTCATGTGATACCTGTTGCCACATCTTCCTTAAATAGAGGAACAAAACGCTTTGCCAAATACTTTGGACTATGCATGGGCTGTGGTACAGGTGTATAGGGGTGGCAGGATGGCTGCACAAGTGGCAGATGCATATTATAAAGAAAAAGAAAAAAGAGACTTTGTAAAACCTTCTGCCTAATGGTTTTCTCCATAACTCAGAGCAGCTAAATGACTTACCCAAGTGACTTCCCACATGCCTGCTTTCCCTTTGAGATTTTACTCTTAATCTTAAAATATATCTATAAAGCATTCAGAAATGTAGAAAACAATGTGAGATTCCCAAGTATGCAAAGGTCAAATGTCACTAATGTTAACATTTCATCATATTCATTCTTTAAAACTTTCTTTTGTTGTCAGTTAAAAATTAAAACAAAGCTCAGCCTCCCTTCCCCATCCTTTGAGCCTTCTCATGTACATATAGATAACCACGTTTTACAGCTGGTGATTATCATTCTTGTGCATATTTTTGTACTTGAACTCAATATATGTGTATGTATCCACAAATAGGATACAGTATTGATTACGACTGCTCTACAATGTACATAAATTTTATCATAATGGGCATATCCTTTCTGTATAAACTGGACTTTTGGCATCTTTCCACTTCATGCATTGGTTGAAATTATACAATTAAATCAGAATTACCCAGTAACATTTTCAGAGTCAAGTGAAGAGGTCTCATAGGTAGATTAACAAAAATGCAAAGACTGATCAGAACCACAGTTCCAGGCGAGGCAAGGGGGTTCACGCCTGTAATCCTAGCATTCTAGAAGGCCAAGATAGGAGGATCCCTGAGCTCATGAGCTCAAGACCAGCTTGAACACAAGTGAGACTCAGTCCCTATTTTTAAAAAAAGCCACAGTTGGAATTCTCACTTCAGAATGGTAGTGGTCAGCAGACTATTTCTGCAAAGAGCTGCGTAGCAAAAATATACTGCTTTGAAGCCTACATGGCTTCCATGCAGCTACTTCACTCTCCTGCAGATCAATAGCAATCATAGACAATATGTAAATGAGTGGGCGTGGTCGTGATCTAATAAAACTGGTGTCTGTTTGGAAAATAGTAGTGGGCTGTATTTGGTCCAGTATCAAATATAGCTCTATTTGGGCTGTATCATTTGCCTCCAATGTATGGCTGCCAGAGTGAAAGAAAGGAGCTGGCTGTCCCCCTTCTTTCCATAGAACCTTGGGGTGGTAGGGCTAATCTAAGGGGCCATCGTCCTCCCCGATGCTCCAAATGCATCCTTCCTGAAGTTGTGTGCTTCTCCGAGGAAGATAAGCTCTCATCAGTGAAGAGCACCGTTTGGTCAGACTTACAAGGGAATCATGAAATTAAGTAATTCAAACTTAATGCTATTGAAACTTTAAGCTATTTTGAGCCTTGAGAGGAATGTGGCTATGTGGTATGAGTCACATAACACGCAGCTGCCACTTCTGCATTTTTCTGTAAATGATTAGGAAAGACTGAAGAGTGGTAAGATCCCACGACATTTGAGATGGCAGGCATAAATAAATCCAGTGAAAATTCCCAAATCCTTTTTTTTTCTATTTTGCCGTAATGTTGCACTGCTCTTCAGGAAAACCTTTAGAAGCATAACAAGGAGGACAGATGATTTTTTTCAATTTCCAGCTCCCTTTCTCTACCTAGAGAAGTTGCTATAAAGGGAGACATCACAGAATGAACCAGAACGTGGAAGAATTTAAAGCTAAGCCAAAGGAGCAGGGATTAAAGGAACCAGGGGGAAAGAGGTGCTCAGGGTCCAAAGAGCACCGCTATGCATAAAAAGCCTGACCTCGGCTCAGCACCTGTGGCTCAATCGGCTAAGGCGCCAGCCACATACACCTAAGGTGGCAGGTTCGAATCCCCAACCCGGGCTCACCAAACAACAATGATGGCTGCAACCAAAAAATGGCCAGGCGTTGTGGTGGGCGCCTGTGGTCCCAGCTACTTGGGAGGCGGAGGCAGGAGACTCGCTTGAGCCCAGGAGTTGGAGGTTGCTATGAGCTGTGATGCCATGG
>CAUYQV010075084.1:0-46562 GCA_963574575.1 Galagoides demidoff
GGAGTCTGCACCCTAGACTCTGAAAGATGCCTGCCTGAGGCCACGGTCCCAGAGAGCAGTTCAGCCCCCACCAGTGTCAGGGCCATCACACGAAGAAACAAGAGGCTTCCAAATTGGGAAAGAGAAAGTCAAATTGTCCCTCTTTACAGTTTACATGATATTATATCCAAAACAACCATAAAGAGAAACTTTTGGTAAAGTTGCAGATTAGAAAATCAAAATTTAAAAATGAGTAGTGTTTCTAGACACCAATATTAAACTAGCTGAAAAACCTAGCTAAAATTAAGAAGGCAATCCAATTTGCCATCACTACCAAAACAACAAAAAAAAATATTTAACCAGGGAGGTGAAGTCCTATAGAAGGAAAACTGTAAAACATTGATGAAAGAAATTGAAGCGAGCAGAAATAAATCGAGGGAGACATCTATCCTTATTGACTGGTAGAATAAAAATTGTTAAGGTGATCATAGTATCCAACACAATCTATAGATTTGCACTCCCTCTCAAACTATTAATGCCATTTTTCACAAAAATAGAATAAAGACAATCCTAAAATTTGTGTGGAACCCAAAAAGTGCCTGAATAGCCAAAGAATCCTGGACAAAAGGAGACAAACTGAAGGCATTTCATTACAAAACTTTAAAATACAGGATAAGGCTGTAATGTCATTGCTAGAAAAACAGACACATAGCCCAGTAGAAAAGAATAAGTAACTTAAAAATAAATCCATGATTTACAACCAATAAAAGTACCAAGATTACATACCCTCTTCAATAAATGGTGCTGGGAAAACTGGATATCTAGAGGCAGAAGAATGAAACTAGTCCCCTATCCAAAAATCATCTCAAAATTTATCTAATACTTAAATGTATTTGATACATTTAATACTTAAATGTAAGTCATGAAACTATCAAAATAGTAGGAGAAAATGCACAGCCTTCTAACTTCAAGATTAAGACTGTTCTTTTTGGGTGGTGTTTGTGGCTCAGTGGGTAGGGCACCAACCCCTATAAAAAGGGTAGCAGGTTCGAACCTAGCCCCGGCCAAACTGCAACAAAAAAATAGCTGGGCATTGTGGCAGGCACCAGTAGTCCCAGCTACTTGGGAGGCTGAAGGAAAAGAATCGCCTAAGCCCAGGAGTTGGAGGTTGCTGTGAACTGTGAGGCCACAGCACTCTACCGAGAGGAATAGAGTGAGACTCTAACTCCAAGCAGCTTCCTGTACTAGTCTCAGGGCTATGAGGGTCAAGGGGTTCTCCCATGTGTAGTACTGTAGAATTGCACAGGTCAGTAATCTTGCCAAAGGAGGCAAGAAAAGCTTCAAGTTTTTCTGCTGTACCTCTTTTAATCAAAGGATTTGTCGAGTAAAATTTGGGTTGGGTCCAAGGCCTCACTTAAGGACTGGGAAGCCCACAAATTCCCTTAAGCCACTCATACAATTTTATGGCTAAGACCTTAAAGGCACAGGCAACAAAAACACAAATAGAAAGATCAAACTATATTAAACTAAAAATCTGGTGCACCTCAAAGGAAACCATCAACAGAGTGAAGAGACAACCTGCTGAATGGGAGGAAATATGTGCAAACTATTCATCTGACCCAAGACTAGTATCCAGGCTATACAGGAACTTAACAGCCGGAAACAAACAATCCTGTTTAAAAAGGGCAAAAGATGGAAAGAGACGTCTCTTAAAAGAAGATACACAAATGACCAACAGGTGTGTAAAAAAAAAAAGTGAACAACACAAATCACCCTGGAAATGCGAGTTCAAACTGCAAGGAGACATCAACTACTTCCAGTGAGAATGGCTGTTATCAAAGAGACAAAAACAACAGATACTGATGAGGAAGCAGGAAAAAAGAGAGCTCTAACATTGTTGGCAGGAATGTACATTTGTACAAATATTATACAAAACGGTGTGGATGTATCTGCACCCCTATGTTTATGATAACACTATTTACAACAGCAAAGATAAGGAACCCACCTAAATGCTCACCAGTGAATGAATTGGTAAAGAAAATATGAGATATATATATGTACATACTTATGTACATATATATGTGTGTATATATGTATTTATAATGGAATATTATTTGGCCATAAAAAAGAATGAAATCATGTTATCTGCAGCAACATGAGTGGAACAGAGGTCTTTATGTTCAATGAAGTAAGCCAGGCACAGAAACATATCACATATTCTCTGCCATATAGGGGAGCTGAAAAGGATAATCTAGTAGCCATAGAGAGTAAAAGATACGGAATAATATGTCGGAATCTGCTTCTGACACCACTTGTCAGGGCCCAGGACTGGCCAGGTCTCGTTCCAGCTCAGGTACGTTCCAGACGTGGACCGCTAAGCTACCTTGCTCAAGAACAGTTTCTCTTAGCTGCTTGAGTGCTATCTACTTTAGCTGGAGAGAGAGAATGTGTCTTAGAGAGAGTAAAGCAGTCTTCTTAGAACAGACAGAGCCCAGTCTTTGGCAGAGTTTGGTAATCTTCAGCAGAGAGACGCTGTGCTGGCGTTCTGCAGGCAGGAGAGGAGACAGAGTCAGAGTAAGCAGGTGCGTGATAGAATGTGCATGCTCCAGACTGCCTTCTCCCCCAGCCTAATATAAGGCTGAGCTTCTGCCTCTCAACTCCACAGGTGTAGAGACTACCAATTCACCAATGCTCTCACATTTCATGGCGAGCTTTCTCATGCTAAATCCCTCTCCATGCCCTTTTCACCAAGGTGTTCCATTACAGGTATTTCTTATAACTCTTGCTCCTCCTAGCCATAAATTATACGGGCTTCTACAATAATGTATGTGTGGTTGGGAGGTGAGGCAATAAAAACAGGTTGGTTAATCTACACAAACATACAGTTAAATAGAAGAATTAAGTTCTAGAGTTCAATAACAAAGCAGGGTGACTACTTTTAACAACAGTGTATATTGTTTATATCAGAATAGTTAGAAGGCGGGTCTTGAATTGTCCCCCAAACACAGACATGATAAATGCAGAAGGTGATGATATCTAAATATTCTGACTTGATCATTACACATTCTCTGTAGGTAACAAAATATCACATGTAGTCTGTAAATATGTATGAATATTGTATATTAACGTATATATTTTTTAAATCTGCTCTTTCTTTATAGCAATGTTTAATTAGAGATATCCACTTTATATGCAGTCCCTGGGTCATGAAAAAGACATGCTCCGGAGAACATCTCTAGGTTAGATTTGTATGTCACTCAGATCCCTGATGAATACCACATATATCATAATAATATAATGATAATAACAATATATACTACAAGAGCTCCTATGTGGTATCAATAATGCAGTATAATACTATAATAATAGCAATAATACCCCTATGCTGTAATAAGAAATGACAGGAACTATGGTGATCTTTCTTCTAATTCAAACCAGCAGAACATAAATAACAAACTCATACAAGAAGTTTAGACAGGAGGTAGGAGGAATTTCAATAAAGAGTTTCCATTAGGCTAGCACTCATTTAACTGCACATCAATGCTAGGCTAATAGGAAGGTTACACTTATTTCGATCTTCTAACCACATCAATAATAACCTTTCTATTTCAATAATTAATCCACTGTGATGCTTAGTAATAATTGATGCTTTTAGTGGAGCACTGCCATTCACCTGTTCCATTATTCTCACTTTGTCTTTCATAATTATTCCAATAGTCAAGGAACTGAAGACTAATGATTTCTCAATAAATGATGGCTTCCAGCCTTTTGCTAAATGCTTGATTAGTTCTACTCCCATTTCCATTGCGATCACCTTTTCTCTTTGCTGCAGGCTCACCTGAACTTGCAATGGACTTTCGTTTTGGAGGATGAACTTCAGGGTAAACACAGACTCACAAAATTGAATTTAAAAGTTCAGAACAAAGTGATGCCGTGTGTTAATGCCTATATAAGCTAATAAGACTAGCTGCTAACACAAAGATACCACACCAACAAACTGCTTATGCCTTCTGGGTTTGTTTACATGCATGGAAGACATTAATTCCTGAATTATTAACTTAATTATCTTATTATGAATTACCCTTATGGGGAGTCTTAGAAGCCTGTTAGTAAGTATGGAATACTGTAAGTTGGGTCTACTGTTATCCAGGGACTGGCTGTGTTACCAAGGCTTTGATAGAAAATATAATATTTGAAGTTGTGTGTAGAATCTCTGATTTTAAAAGTTCCTAGCCTTACAGTAAGCAAATAAAATTGGTACTTCCTAACAGGCCCATGAACCTTAAGACTAAAATTAAATTCTAATGTCTATTTTGGTTTTTGCTTCCCAGCCTCAAGAACTTTTTAAATCTGAGGTTCCTATGTTAAATAATGCAGAAAGAAAAACATTATTCATTTAAAGAAAAACTGCAATCCGTCTGTTATTACAATAGATTGTGACCCTGTGCATTCTTTTCAAGCCTTACTATAGCTGTAGACTAGACTAGATCCAGAATTCTCGTAATTTCCTCCAACATATGGCTACAAGTCTCTAAATAAAAGGCAAAAACTGCTCTCTCCCTAGACCTGTATAAGGTGAGACTTGTTGAATTTTAAGGAATAAGCTTTGTGTCTGATGTATGGGCCACACAAAAAGTTCACCAATCATCTAATGTCATGACCAGAAAGGAAGAGAAGTTGACATTTCACACTGGGGACAGCTTTCTCCAAGACTTCAGAACAAGACTCCGTGTCATAAGGATACTCTTTATTTAAATAGCTGTCTTTAAGCCTGTGTTCCCAGCTCAAAATAATCATTCGAACTGAGATCGTCATATTAGTGTTTATTTTACTTTGCATTTTCCATTTTAAAACTTTATTATCAGTTACTTGTTAAATTTTTTGTGGAAGTACAATTCCTACAAAATAATGCTGGCCCAACACTTAAGATGAAGGCAAAACATTACAGAATAGACAAAACTGGACAGGAGGGAAACTTAGTCTGAGAGCCACTGCCTTCAAACTACCATTGTTTCCAGAGTGGCCAAGGATGTTTTGACTTCAGTCACCTATCACTCTCCCTAATGTCGAACAAAATCAGAAACCAAGACAGGTCCATCTCAGCATTGATGGATGTCAAAATCTAACTGCAGGACGGGTAGTCAGTCATGCATTCAGAGAATGATTTTCATCAAAAGACATAAATGTGAATGTTGTCAAAATCAAATGGAGGCACTAATGTTAGCCCTGACAAATGCTGACAGGGAAGACTATGCAGAGAGGATTTTCATGCTTGTGTGCTTGATAATAGAAACTATTACAAGTATAATATTAGCTGTGAGTTTGTCACAGATGGCTTCAATCAAAGTAAAAAATGTGCCACCTATGCCTTCACTGTTACGTGTTTTAATTAGAAAAGGATGCTGAATTGTATTGAATGCTTTTTCTGCATGTGTTGAGTGGATAATATGGTCTTTGTTTTTGCTTCTATTGGTATGGTAAATTACAGTTATAGACTTGCGTATGTTCAACCAGGCTTACATCAATGAGATGAAACCGACTTGATTGTGATGAATGATTTTTTTACTGTGTAGCTGTAATCTATTGGCTAGGATTTTATTGAGAAATTTTACATCTATATTCATTAATGAAATTGGTCTGAAATTCTCATTTTTACTTGGGTCTTTTCCTGGTTTTGGTATCAGGGTTATGTTTGTTTGCTTCATAGAATGTGATAGAGAACATTCCTTCCTTCTCAATTTTTTGGAATAATTTCTGCAGTATGGGTATAAGCTCTTTTTTAAGGATTGATAGAATTCTGGTGTGAAGCCATCTGGACAAGGGCATTTTTGGTTGGGAGATATTTTATTGTTCCGTCAATCTCAGTTCTTGAAATTGATCTGTTCAAGATATCTATTTCTTCTTGATTCAGTCTGGAGAGAGGGTGTGATTCCAGTTATTGGCCCATTTCCTCCACACTGTCAAATTTCTGGGCATAGAGTCTCTTGTAGTACTCAGAGATAATCCCTTGTATCTCTGTGGCATCTGTTATTTCCCCTTTATCATTTCTGATTGAGGTTATTCGACATTTTACTTTCCCGTTTCTAGCTTATCTAGCCAAAGATTTATCTATTTCATTTAGTTTTTAAAAAAACCAACTCCTTGTTTCATCAATTTTCTGAATGATTCTTTTATTTTCAATTTTATTAATCTCTGATTTAATTTTGGTGATTTCTTTTCTTCTGTTAGGATTGGGATTAGGTTGTTCTTCTTTTTCCAGTTCTATAAGATGATGGTTCATGAGTTTGTTGATGCGTTCTCTTTCTGTTTTTCAAATGTAGGCACATAATACCATAAATTTCTCTCTTAAGATTGCTTTTGCTGTATCATACAGGTTTCAGTAACATGTGTCTTCATCATTGTTATGTTTGAGGAATTTAACTATTTCCTCTTTTATCTCTTCCTGAACTCAAATATCATTCAGCATAAAGTAGTGTAATTTCCAAGTCTTTGTGTGTGGATGAATGTTTTTGTTGGAGTTTGTTGTACCCCCTATGACCTAAAAAAAGATAGAGTTGGACCCCTACTTGGATGTAATTAGTTGGTAATTTATTTTACCTGCCGCAGGGGCTGCTGCTCTGAGAGGCAGTCAGCCCCGAAGTAGGGGGTAGGTTGCTTTTTATAATTTTGAGCAAGTATACTGGTACAGAAGCAAGATGTGGCTGGTTAGCTTAGGGCAAGGGGTTACAACTTGGTTGACCATGGATACATCTTAAATCACAATGGCTATAATTATGTAACAATGATTGATACAGCTTAAGTAGGTTTTCCGCCATTGTTCACTCACTGGGAACTTGGGGGGGGGGTGTTGTGCTTCCTTGTTCTAAAGTCTGTTCTTGGCAACCCTAAGGGGCAGGAGGGGGCCTGGGAATGGACTGAGAAGCATGTAGGGCAGGGGAATGGACTGGGAGTGCTTACAGCAAGTTGAATTCCACCTTTAGTGCTTTATGATCTGAGAAGATACAAGGTATAATTTCTATTCTTTTAATTTTGCTTAGGTTTGATTTGTATACTAGGATGTGGTTGATTTTGTAATATGTACCATGGGCTGAAGAGAAAAATGTATATTCTTTTGATTTGGGATGGTGTGTTCTGTATATGTCTATTAATCCCATTTGTTCTAGGGTCACATTTAAGTCCTTTGTATCTGTGTTTAGTTTCTGTTTAGAGAATCTGCCCAGTTCAGTCAGAGGGGTGTTAAAATCCCCGACTATTATTATGTTATGGGATATCATCTTCCTCAGGCCCAACAAGGTCTGTTTTGTAAATCTGGGAACATTTAAATTGGGTGTATAAATATTTAAAATTGAAATGTCTTTTTGTTGTATTCCTCCTTTGCTCAGTATAAAGTGTCCATTTTTGTCTTTCTTAACTTTAGTTGCTTTAAATACACTTGAATCTGAAAATAAGATTGCAACCCTTCTTTTATTCTGATTTCCATTTGTTTCAAATACTGTTTTCCATCCCTTAACCCTGAGTCTTGATTTGTCCTTCAAGGCTAGGTGTGTCTCCTAGAGACAGTATATGGATGGCCTGTGCATTTTTTTTTTTAAATCCACTCAGACAACCTGTGCCTCTTCAGTGATGAATTCAATCCATTGACATTTATTGATAAGATTGATAAGTGTGGTGGAGTTCTATTCATTTTATTTTGTGAAAATCTGTTGTGTATGTTCCTCCTTCGTGCTATTGTGGAAGCTAAGTTTTGATATTTAGTTCCTGGGTGTTTACTTTTCAGGTGGTCCATTGTGATGGTGAGTGTTGAGAATAGATCTAAGTATTTCCTATGGAGCTGGTCATGTTGTATAAAATGTCCTCAGTAATTGCATATCTGCAAAAGATTTGATTTATCCATCAATTTTGAAGCTTAGTTTAGCAGGATACAGAATTCTGGGTTGAAAATTGTTTTGTTTAAGAATGTTGAAGGTGGATGACCATGCTCTTCTGGCTAGGAAGGTTTCAGTTGAAAACTCCCCTGTCATCCTAATGGCTCTGCCTCTGTAGATCAGTTGGAGCTTACTCCTGGATGTTTGCAAAAATTTTTCTTTCTTTCTTTTCTTAGAGAGGCTCTGTTTGTGTTGAGATGACCCAGGGTATGATATCCATCTGAGAGGAGCATGTCAGGGTTTTTAGTAAGACTTGGGAAGTTTTCATTTATGATAATCTCCAATAGGGCTTCCATTCCTTTGGGACAATCTTATTTCCCTTTAGGAATCCCTATTATTTGAACGTTTGAAAGCTTCATGGAGTCATGTAGACTGAATGGAGTAAAACTGAAAGCTTTTCCACTTCAAACTGGAACCAGACAAGGTAATCCTCTATTGCCACTACTATTCAACATAGTACTGGAAGTTCTAGCCAATATAATCAGGCAAGAGAAGGAAATAAAGGGTATCCAAATAGAGGGAGAGGAGGTCAAACTCTCACTCTTTGCCAATGATATGATCTTCTTGTTAGAGAACCCCAAAGACTCAACCACAAGACTCCTGGAAGTGATCAAAAATATAGCAATGTCTCATGATATAAAGTCAATGGTCCACAAATCACTAGACTTTGTATATGCCCATAGCAGAGAGGATGAGAAGCCAATCAAGGACATAATTCCCTTTACAGTAACTTCAAAAAAATTGAAATACCTAGAAATATATTTAACAAAAGAGGCAAAGGACCTCTACAAGGAACATTACAAAACCCTAAGAAAAGAAATAGCAGAAGATGTTAACAAATGGAAGAACATACCATGCTCATGGCTGGGAAGAATCAACATTGTGAAAATGTCTATACTACCCAAATCAATCTACAAATTCAAAGCAATCCCCATTAAAATATCATAATCATACTTTCAAGAGTTTCAAAAAATAATTCTTCATTTTGTATGGAATCAGAAGAAACCATATATAGCCACCACAATTCTTAGTACTGAAAACAATGCTGGGGGTATCACCCTAACAGACTCGAGGCTGTACTTCAAGGCCATAATGATCAAAACACCATGGTATTGGCATAAAAATAGAGACATTGACATCTGGAACTGAATAGAAAACCAGGAAATGAAACTAACCTCTTACAGCCACCTGAACTTTGGTAAACTAAACAAGAACATACACTGGGGGAAAGAATTCCTATTCAATAAATGCTGTCCAGAGAACTGGACAACAACATATAAAAGACTGAAACGACCTGCACCTCTCACCGCTTATGAAAATTGATTCAAGATGGATGAAAGATCTAAATCTAAGGCATGAAACAATAAAAATCCTTGATGAAAGTGTAGGGAAAACACTTGATGATATAGGACTGGGGAAAGATTTTATGAAGACTTCTGTGGCAATTGCAACAACAACAAAAACAAACAAATGGAACACAATTAAACTAAAAAGCTTCATGCAGCTAAGGAAACAACAATCAAAGCAAACAGACGACTTTCAGAATGAGAAAAGATATTTGCATGTTATGAATTAGACAAAACCTGGATAACTAAGATGTATAGAAAACTCAAATTAATCAACAGAAAAAGACCTCAAAATCCCATGTACCACTGGGCAAGAGACAGGAATAGAGCCTTCAATAAAGAAGACAGATGAATAGCTAACACATATGAAAAAAAGGCTCATCATCCCTAATCATCAGAGAAATATAAATCAAAACTGCACTGAGATTATCAACTAACCCCAGTAAGAATGGCCCACAGCACAGTCTCAAAGCTGCAGATGCTGGCATGGATGTGGAAGAAGGGAACACTTTTCTACTGCTGGTGGGACTGCAAATTTATACAACCTTTTTGGAAGGAAGTATGGAGAATCCTCAAAGAACTCAAATTAGACCTCTCATTTGATCCTGCAATCCTTTATTAGGCATCTAGCCAGAAGGAAAAAAATTTCATTTTATCATTAGGAGATTTACACCAGACTGTTCATCACAGCTCAATTTACAATTGCCAAAATGTAGAAACAGCCTAAATGAACATCTCTATATTTAGAAATATAATCTATGGAGTCAATTATGGACTCCATAGACTATATTTCTAAAATTTTGGTGCTTGAGTATTGTAGTGATTATTATTGCCTGGCTGTATGTAATTGACTCTTGAGGAGAAAATAACTCTAATGCAATTCTAACTAAAATATATAAATTGCATTTTAAAAATTAAACTGACAATAACTGTGGTTTATGTATACCATTGAATACTATTCATACACTAGCAAGCTGTGGTATATGTATACCACGGAATACTATTCATACACCAAAATAGATAGAGACTTTACATCTTTTGTATTAACCTGGATGGAGGTAGATGACATTCTTCTTAGTAAAGCATCACAAGAATGGAGAAGCAGGAATCCATTGTACTCAATTCTAATACGAAGGGAGTGAAAGAGCTAATAATGCAAGGTGAGGGTAGGGGAATGAGCAAGTGGGGAGGGGAAGGAGGAAGGGTGATGGGGGGTCATGGTGTATGGCACACCTCTTGGGAGTACAACATAATTCTAAGAGGGACTTTATCTAACAAATGCAATCGGTGTAACCTAATTATTTGTACCCTTAATGAATCCCAAATGATAAAAGAAGAAATAAAAAAAAAAAAAACTATGACAAGACTGCACAAGTCACAACATGGTTTAAAGCCCATCACATTCTTCCATAAAACAGCTGCTCAGTAACTGTCCAATGTCAGACTGACATCACATTTATAATTTATCTTTGTATGCATAGATAATTATTTCAAAATCATTATGTAATTCTTTTTATTATTCCTTTAAAAACCTTTGTTTTTCTTTACTTCCTTGAATACATACATAGTTTATGATGGAATGTTTATTGTCATTGCAATGCCCTATTCCCCTATAACAATCTTTTTATTAAAAGAAAGAAAAAGGGGGAGAAGATAGAGTAAAGGGGATACAATTGTCATTTTTTAAGGTTGTTACCAATTTGGAATTTCTAGATGCAACTTAATTGGTTGATACATTAGTTCACACAACACTCAACAAAGTAGATGCTATTAATATTTCCAGTTTATAGGGGAGTTAAGCAAGATTTTGAATGTTTAATAATTCAAATGTTTAATTCATGATTAAACTTTCAAAGTCATACAGTTTGTATGTGGCTTCAATAAATATTCTTTTTCAGATGTATTTGTGTACTTGGAAAGTAGGAAATATTCTGAGTATCAAGGCTGTGCCTAAGGTTTACACATTTTGATTTAGAGAATTACTGGAAAATTGGCCTTCAAAAAATATAATACCCATCAACACAGCCAATGTCAAATACTTCTTCACTTTCTTGCTAACACAAATTGTTAATTTTATTTTTAATTTACAAAACTGAAAGATGAAAATTGCAAGTACTTGTTCTAAGTTTTATTATATTTCTTTCATTCTTAGTGAGATTGAACATTCTTTCAGGTGCCTACTGGCCATTCATAATTTACTGCAGAGGAAAATTTCCAATGAGAAAATACAAAGCAGCAAATATATAGGTAGAATTATTTTATTTCCAATCTTGGTTGGCTGCTTTTGCCCATGACATTGTGTCTTTGCTAGGTGATTAGGGTAAATTGTTGTAACTGACTCTATAGATTATATTTCTAAAATGTTGGTGCTTGAATATTGCAGTGATTATTATTGGCTGGGTGTAGTTAATTGACTCTTGAGGAGAAAATAACTCTAATGCAATTCTACCAAAAATATATAAACTGCATTTTCAAAATTAAACTGACAGTAGGGGAAGGTTTTGACTCTCCTCTTTATGTTTCTCGAAATGTACTAGAACTTGGGTTTGTGTTCTAACTCCACCATGGAGGAGTAATATCACTACAGAAAAATTACTTCACTCTCTGAGGCTGGGTCTTCTTTTTTGCAAAATAGGGTTCCTGATAGTTCCTATTTCAGAGGATTGACATCCTAATGGGAGGTAAAGTTTGTAAAATGCCGTCATATCAAATATTCTCAACAAATAATGTTCTGAGCAAAGTAAGGAATAATGTTATGAATAAATTAAGAAAAGCCAATTGATAAAATGTTAAACATATTATTTAAATACATTTGTTGTATTTGTCAATGGCCATCTTCACACTAACATAATTAGTAATTCTGGAGGAAATTTTAAAATAAAATTGAGTTTAAGGAGATTAAAAGAGAAAAGGAATTCATAAAGAACACCTTTAAATGGATTCTATTATAATTACCAAACTAACCTAAAATTATTCATCTTGAAAAGCAAACCAAAATCAAAATATAATCATAGTTTATTTATAAAAACAAAATTAATTTGCTCAAAACAATATCAATAAACCTCAAAACAAGTGGAAAAGTTTTAGTACAATATAAAAGAATGTATACATTTTAAGAGGATTAGCAACCAATCTGAAAAGACAGATCATGGTGCTAGATATTTCTTTACAAGGTAGACTACAGTTGGGTCATATCAATATGATGATAGATATTCAGAAGAAGGAGATGTTATCTAAAAAGTACTATGTGTTCACTGTGCTTTGGAAATTCACAGACATCTATCATAATTCTAAGAACCGCCACAACAAACCTAAAAGTGCTCATAATAAACAATCTGAGAGAAAGTCTCAGTTTACTCTGTAATCCATACTTCCTATCCCAGGCCTATGTTCACTTACCAGACTGTATTTTATTCAAAATACACAAACTAAGGAGAGGGAATGTGTAGGCAAAACAAATCAGTTTGGCAAGTTAAAATAACTCCTTAAAGAAATAGAGATGAGAGACAATTTTCTTCATCTGCATCTTTAATTTAGAAAATTGTTAACAGAAGTAGAAACTTAATGGAGAAGCTAAGAAACAGATTAGATTTCACTAAAATGATCTTAAATTGGACTCAATAATTTGCCTCATAACCAAAATTTATTTATTTTCAAAATAGGCTTAAATGATCAAAGCTGGTATACTCAAATAAGGCACAAAGTTGGGCCTACTGCAAAATAAATACTGAAATTAGAAGTGAAGTTTCCAAAAGGAAAAAAAACTCTTAATTAAGTTAATGAAATTATGATTTTTATGCTGAGAATATGGGAATCGAATTGTCTTTAGTTTGAGTTTATCTTCTGTGTATTATGCGAGGTATTCACTATGTGCTGTTAATTATGTTTCTCCTAACAACCCTACAATCTTGCAGGAAGCAAAAGACTAGTTCTCATTTTACAGTTGAAGAAACTGAAGCCTGAGCAGTTACAGGCTGACATGTTAGGAGAGAAGTGGCTGAGCTAAGGCACACTTTTCCTTTACCCCCCACACTGGAGTTCACGGGAGAATTAAGTCTAGAAGAGAAAGTGTTATTCCTAATGGAGTGGGAAGAAAGAGCAATTAATAGTGTAAGGTAGACCATGTCAGTGCATTCCATATCTGAGGGTGCCATCTGGCTTAAAAATGAATCCCCAGAATGGTGAATGCAGTGGAACTCTTATCTATAAACAAACTTCATGGTCAAGGTATATACTTAGTTGATCTTTCCACTGTTAGACTCCAAAGCTTCCCCCTTGTTTCTTTCCTCACATGGTGTTGAAATCACTGCAATGAAAGCATTGAATTGCAAGGATTGGAGATTTAATGGCATGTCATTGTAAAGCGACATTTATATGTACAAATACGTTTAGCAGAGCTGTGTGAGTGTGTTTCTGAGAACTGGGATATCGGTGGGAAATCCTTTGTTTTGTACTGTGTGGTCAATCCAATAGCAGCATTTCTCAATAGAAAAATGGTCAAGTGGCATGGACAAGATCCTTCAATCTTCATCCCATTTCTGTTTTTGGACTTTTTATCTTAAGCCATGGGTCTTCAGTCATTAGAAATATTAACAGCATCTTCTAGGATGCCTCTAAAGCAGAACTAACTTTCCTCTTAGTCTCTGTTACCATCTCAGGAGTCCAGTTTAAGGCCTTTGGGGAATGTCATGTACCATGAATGCTTCTGGCATATTTGAAGAATAATATTATTACTAAGCTGTACCAGTAAAAGGCTATGCATTATGAAGGTAGGCAGCCTGCTATAACTGTTCTATAACTAGTGTGCTTGGCAGAGGTGGGGAGGGATTCTTTTGTAAAGAATGCTTTTAAAGCCAGTCAAACAATAAGCCACATTCTCACTTGTATCTGTTGCATGTCTACACCATTTTCTTCATGACCTTCTTAAAGCAAATCACCTTTTTAAACTGAAATATCAGGAGAGTACTTTTCAGTTCAAAACTATAATTCTTTGAAGTATTTGATGTTACTTGTTCCATCCCCTCTACCCTGCTGAAGGCTGGGAGACTGAGCCACATACTGGCTCAGTGAATGAGTGACCTTGGCTTCTACCAGCAGAGGGTCTAAAATAAGCAGTTCCCATGTGAGAAGAGTTGAAATGTTAGGATCGCTGTGATCAGCAGACAGTGGGATCTATGATCAAAGAATCGAGCTTCAACGGCTAGGCAGGGCCTACTTCAAAAGAGCCAGATAAATGAATCAAAAATTACAGACCGGATTTTAGATATGAGGAAAACAAATTAAAATAAATCAAGAATTAGCAAAGATTTTTTTTTTTCTCCTGGGCAGTTTTTTCAAACATTGACTAAGAGCAGCCTTTTGGGATTCCTTTTTGATTTGGGATGGCCTGAAGGGTTCATTTATGATTGAACACCCTCTTCTTTATGTTCCAGAGCTTTTCTGCATTTGCCTGGAGGAAAACTGAGCTCTCAGAGTCATCATGACTGCCTTCCAGAAAGTTTGTCCTTCCAGAAATTGAGACTGGTTTTGGTGCACATGGGATCCAATATGTTCTCCACTCTGTATTTTGGTTTCCCCCAGGGGCTATTGGGGATGGATTCACTTCTATGGAAATACGAACCTATTAGCATTCCAACAGAGATGCTTATAAATAAGAAAAAAGATGTAGGGACTAGTAAAAGGTACCAGGACCAGTAAAAGGTTCCACACTCTGTGGAACACTCACTATTTCCCTGGATGGAATCACAGGGTCTACAGCACCCAGGTCCATCCCCAAGTAAAGTTCATGAGCAAACGTCAACCACACGGAATTCACAAATAACATGCCTATTATTTTCTTCTTTGTCACACAGACTTGATTTGGAGACATGGTTTTGATAAATGATGGGCTTGACTAAGCCAAGTTTACTCATAAGGTGACAGCAATAAACCCCACTACCGGTGATATACGGGTGGTGACAAACCCTTATAAGTAACGGCTTCATGATTACAAGATTATCACCAATTTTAGAAATTGTTTAATAAGGTAGTTTCTATTAATGAAATTGAAAGTCTTGGCAAGAAAACAAAAGTCTATTATTAGCACTCAAGCACGGTAATATATAGACATACATCAATATCTGGCTCAGAAAGGCATTCACTGCATCAAAGACATTTCTTCTTTACCTGCCTTAAAAAGAAATCTACCTCCTGTGATTGCTGCATTCCACTTTTTGTGAAGAAAATAACATGTACTACACTGCTTATAATAATTACCTAATAATAATATACCCTTGCCTGGCATATTATAAAGACTTTTTAAATCTCCTCCACTGTTGTCCACAAGGCTAGCTGCTAAACTTATGTTTCCAAATCTCAAATCTAATCACATTTTCTTTCCACTTACTTTAGGACAAGACCAATGTTTTCTATTATAACCTATATAAATTGTCACATGGGTATATAATTTTTATGTAAATAATTGACACAGCTGTTAATTAGCAAATCCTTAGGCCATGAACATGAATTAGTAAGTACCTTCTAAAATTTTCAGCTGGGTTTAATTACACTTTCTACACATTCTGTTTTAGGTATTAAAGTAAATCCCTTTCTCTAAAGACATCATATATTAATACCGTATTAGTCAGGGTTCTTCAGACAATCAACCAATGGGATATACAAATATATCTAGAAACATGCTCACAGAATGACTGAGAAATATTTTACAACTTGTCTGGGCGTCCTGTAGCCCAGTCACATTGACACACAAAATTAAGCATCATTAATATGCAACATAGAGTTACTGACCAAGTAAAGAATGAAAGATATAAAATATGAGGAGCACCTAGTATCTGATGGATAACAGATTAAATGGAAATATACCTAAATAGATATATATTTTTTCTCTCCAGCTGTATCTCCTGTCTTTTCCCTTTTAAGTCAAGTTAACCAAAATAACTTCAAATTTCCAGTTTGGGAGATTAAGTTGTTAGCAAGACTATTCAAATAAAACTAGTTAGTATTTGCAGAATACTGTCTTTGGGGATTGCCAAGGCTGCCCCTTCCCTCTAGAATATTATAAATCCCTTCTTTACTCAGAAGACATTTATATTTTACCTAAGAACATTCCTTAGCTGCTCTATATAAAAATAGTATTTAATTTTCCTAACTCTAGAAAACTTTCCGATTAACTTCTTTATAATACGGATCTCTGTCATTACATGTGCTATGGCCACCCATTTGCTAGACGGTGTATCTCAGAGGGATACTCATTTATTCATTTCCCTATCCCCTGAAGTCTAAGAAAATTCTGGCTCACATGCTTGTGCTCAACAAATACATGAATGTGATGAAGTAAATAAAAGTCTAATTTGGAAAATAGTGTTTTGAAGACTTAACGAACAATATCTTACAGCTAAAATACCATGTATTCTCTATAAAATCATGAAAAAGGAAATTAATTTCCTAAAAGGAGACAGCATCCTTCATATCGAAAGATACGGTAAAATAAATTTACTTCTGTTATCTAGAAACTAATGAAGATTTCCCAGAACCTCTGGAGAAATTTATCATTATAAAAAAAAATTAAAAATTATAGTAGATATGCTTGAGAAGGGCATATTTTAAAATACTCGTACTTGCCACTTTCTAACAAGAAAGAATTATTCTCTCTTACTGTCTCACGGTCTCCCATCCACGGGTTCATATTTCATTTAACAGGCCCCAGAGAGAGGAGTTAAGAGAAGAAGCAGAAGTTTGAGACTGGGGACTATTGTCTGTGCAGAGTTCCAGTCCAGAAGGAATAAGGAGTAAAAACCAAGGCTCCTGCACTGATGTAAAACTTGTAAAAACCAAGGAAAACGTGCACTGATGTGATCGCATCGTTATCCCAAAGTCTCGCTGCCATTTCTTCAGCCAACTTTCTTGGTTTGACAGTCATGAAATGAATTCTAAAGATAAATAAATAAACCACTTTGTTTGGCAATGGAATAAAAATTCAGTGGTTTAATCATTATGAGGAGCCACTGATGTAAAGAAAGTAGATGGTAAAAACAGGCACTTCGGGAATTCAGTAATGTGTGTTTACTAAAAATCATACAAAGAAGCCTGACACAGAGAATCTCAGTGGGCCTCTTTAGACTAATGCACGTTGCAGAGTTTTCTAGATGTACACGAAAATTTATTTCAGAGTAAAGAAAGCAGACGGTGAGTTCCCTAAGTAGTAGCCACTTAACAAAACATGCAAATAGAGACCTGCAGTGTTTTGGATTGTGAACTCCCACCGGACTGGGCATTTTGCATCATAGATGATATTGGGCTTTGCATTACACCGGGTAGAGTTCATGCAATGAGTTAAATGCTAAAAATTAAGAATGGTAGTATAAAAGATGAAATATCCTAAAGTTGCCTTTTCATAAGCATAAATAGAAACATACACACACGTACAAAAAATAAATAAAATACATAAATTTCAGTCTGATTCCTTCTCAGTCTGAGAGAAATAATTGAGTCAGTTCCATGATTAAACATCAGGGGAAAATATTAATTCATGTATTTTCTGTGCTTTCACATATGATTGTGAGTTTAAGCGGAGTTCTCTGAACATATTCCATAACCTGAACTTTTTAGCATTACTGAATATTTTGTGAAGTGTTGCCTACATCATGCAGAAGCCGACCCCTATAATCCTAACAATATCAGCTATCAGATCTTCCTTATGTTCGTTGTGTTATATTGTTTTCTCACCTAAGAAATAGAAGAAGTTCGTTTTTTAAAATTTGACTGAACTCCATATTAACATCATGTATAGAACTCTTGGAGAAAATAGATCCTTTCCGGATTGGCATGTAATGATCAATTGTTCCTATAAATTCACTGCTGTGTAAATCCATCAGCCATTGACACTTACATGCCCTCTTTGATTGCTAGGGTGAACTATCTCAATTGTTTTCTTCAATTCCTAAGGCTTTGGGGAGAGTACATAATTTCTCCTCTCTTAATAACCATTAAGTCTCAGGATACATCCGAAGCTTCACACGCAATGAATGACTTAGATCATCCTTTGAATTATGTTTGTAAAGCCGATAAGCCTTGAAGCTTATATTCTGAAACGCAGTCTAATCTGAAGCAGGTGAATTCAGCTCTGGAACACATGCTGTGCTGTGTGCCTATCTTTTTTGAAGGTAGAAATTAAATTGTCTTAGCCTATTTAACCCAACTATTTTCAGAAAAGCATTATCTATACAAGTAAAAAATGAAAAGCAGCTCAATTTAAAATAGTTAGAAATTCTTATCTCTTATGGGCCACGGTCTTCTGTGTATCAGTAATGAAATTAAGGATAATATACCTCTCCAGTATAGAGTTCACAGTTGCAGGTCCCCACTGACACCTGCTGTCCTTGAAACACTTCTTGACTAATTTACTGAGGACTCTCAACCCTTTGCATGAATATAAAATGAATGGTGTTTCCATTTCTTCTATCAACCTTGCCTTGGAACCTATTGAAAGCCATTTCCTCTTCTCCCCTGAAAAGCTATCTGAGCCAAACTCCTTCTAGTTACATTTGCTTAATCCATTTTGTTGCAACTTTTAATCTTGTCTGCAAAGAAAAGCTCTACAGCATCATGCTCCCTTTAACAGATGCTTGCTATTCTTAGTGATTGAGAACAGGAAGGATTAAGAAGGACAAGTCTCTACTTGGTTGTAGACCACCTCTCTTTGAAAGCTGCTCCCTCCGTGGCCATGCCATTTCTCACCCAGTGTTCAAGCATCTCAGGTAGGAAGCATGGCTGGCTTCTCCAGAAGGCCCTAGGAGGTCAGGAAACTGCACCATTTCCTGACATAAGTTATTTGGATCCAGCTCAACCTCATCCATGCACAGCTTCTCATCACTGCTGAAGGTCGTTTGCCCAGGAAGCAGCCCTTTGGGGTGGGATGCTGTCAGTATGACTCATCTGAGTGATTTTTTTATGAAGTTCACTGCCTAGGAAAACCTATCAACACCAGCAGTGAAGCCTGAACCCCAGCCTCCCCCTATGCCAGCTCTCTTTATTCCCTGGCCTTGCCCCTGCTTGACGGTGGGGCCAGGTCTAAGAAGATTTATTTATTTATTTTCGCTGAAACAGAGTCTCATCTCGCTCTGTTCCCCTGAACAGTGTGTGACAACCTCAGGATAGCCCACAACAGCTTCTTAGTGGATTCAAGCAATGCTCCTGCCTCTGCCGCCTGAGTAGTGGAGACTATAAGCTCACGCCACCACCCCTGGCTATTTTTTCTGTGTTTAGGAGAGACAGGGTTTCATTCCTGCTCAGGCTGATCTTGAACTCCTGAGTTCAGGCAACCTTCCCACCTCAGCCTCCCAGAGTGCTGGGATTACAGGTGTGAGCCACTGTTCCCGGCCAAAGGTGATTTTTAAAAGGAATGACATCTTTTCTTTTCTTTTTTTTTTTTTTTTTTTTTGCAGTTTTTGGCCGGGGCCAGATCTGAACCTGCCACTTCTGGTATATGGGGCCAGCACCCTACTCCTTTGAGCCATAGGCACTGCCCAACATCCTAATTTTTTAAGAGCCAACTCCCCTCATTCTGATTAGAAGAAAAAGACTTTCAGTAATATTCCTACCCAGTCCTCAAGACTCATACACCTTCTTTTAAGTTCCTCTCCCTGCAATTCAAGTCCTTTCTGTCTGTGGACTAGTAAAATTGATGGAGTCCTCCAAGAAGGCCCTTCCAGCTTTTAAGAACCTGCACAGAAAACCCTTTAATCCTGGTTTCTGACAGCTGTGACCTCTTAATGTGAAAGAAGGTTTGCTTTATATTTGGGTCCGGATAGCCAATCATAGGCGTGAGGAAGAGCCTCCACAGTCTTGGTACCAGGTCTTAGGCACAGGATGTTTCCACCTTCCCCCTGGCTACACCCCACAATTAACCTCCCCAGTGACCAGAGTACTTCTAGGGGCGCAGCAGTACAGAAAACTTCCTAGTCTAATTTTAAATTCAACTTTGTATCAATGAAGGCAATGCATACATTTTGTTCCACTTAATTAAAATCCCATTAACAGTGTTTCCAGCTTATTAAAAATCTTAGTGCAATAGCCACATGGGTCATTAAGACGTACAATACCAATCTTGTGTCTGGAGCTCATACATTCAGTCATCTTGAAAAGCTAAACAGTCAGTCTTAGCCGTGGGGCCTCTGCCTGGGGAGCTGGTCATTTCGCTGTGTTTTACTTTTCACACCTGCAGTTTACAAAGACGTGCTTGACAGGGGTTGGCCTGACCCCTTCTCCTTGTTATAGGAGAACAGAATCTGGTTTTAAGTGTCACCATTCATCTGGGATGGTTCTAACAGGGCCATTCAATACCTGTGGGGGTGCTTTACAATGAAAGCCATCTTGGTAACAAATAAAAATGGTCTTTAATATAATAGGGAGGTTTTTCTTTCCCGATAAGGAGAATTAAAGCTACAAAAATAGAAAGCATTTATGTTTTTCAAGTAATATTAAATTGTATTGTATTTTTTTAATATAAAAGAAACCTTGAGAGGAAACTGGTTGCAAATTATGCTGGTGGGAAGAATCGCCTGGATAAAATCGCCTTCTGAAGGCCTAATTCTCAGCATTCCTGCCACCACCTCTGACTCTTTCGAAGCACACAGGAATGAGTTAATGAATTAAATCCCCACTTGTAATTCTCTTCTGTATAACTGTGAGATGCTGAGTCAATTGTTCACTTAAAAACAGGAAGATGTACTTTTAAGCATATTTCTGAGTTGGTGTGTGTTTGGGTGGAGCTGAGGAAGAAGACACACCTTTCTCCAGTCACCAGGTGATGCTCCATCCCCAGGGAGCTGAGGGAACAGTGTCTGTCCTCATTATCTGCATTCCCAGGGCCCAGACAAAACATCAGACACTCCCCACGACTGAGAGTCAGGTCTGTTGTCTTTCCCCCTGTCTCATAGCGCACCCAGACACATCCTATTCTGGGAAAGAAAGGACCATTCCTAACATCAACCCTCCACAATAATAAGAAGTTGATCATTGAGAAAAGATTTGGGAAAGGTTATGTTTTCTGTTAAAGTTACTAAACACTGTAAATTAGGCAATCAGGATAGACCACTCCGTGTATAACTCATCTGACAAAGAACAGGAATCTTTTCTCTGCTTCTTGAATCTTCCCTTTCCTACTATGCACAGAGTTCATGTCTCTCCCACTCGGGGACTTCTGCTTCTGTTTCTCTGCCCAACTCTTGGAGTTTTTAGACCCCTTTCTCTTACTTCAGTGTTTCTTGCAATTATTACTCATATTCCATTTGGTGTCTTTTAATTTCTCTTCGTTCGGTTGAACACGCATTGTACTCTGACACCTTCACAAACTTCAATATCATGAAACCCGACAACTGCTTTCCAAATTACATGTTTTGTACTGGCATTTGTTGAATACCAAATTCTCAAGCCCCAGATTTCCCAGCGTGTTTCTGCTTCCCTGAACATGCAGTGCTGGTCTCCTGTACATTTGCTGTGTTCACACTGGAGCCTCAGGTTTGGGCCGGGGTGGGGGGGGTGGTCTGTGTTCCCTGCTCCAGGGTTTCACCCAGCTCAGGGTTATGACTGCACCGTCCATATGCGTGTGCCACTTCTAAGCTCTAATACACCCCTGGCACCATCACCAGACTCACCCATTTGAGATGTCCTAAAAGACCCTGCATCAGACTGTCCAAGTTAAATTGGTCATTGCTCAGCGCTGATCTTCCTTTCTTTAATGTTCTTGTAGAGTCTCTGGTCCTTAATCCTCAGCACTCCCATTCATATTTTAACAAATGAATTCACAGTGGTAATTTAAAATTGATAATAACTGTGTCTAGAATAATCATATGAAGGTAATCGACATGTTTACCCAAAATCAGGTTCATTGAGCGTATAGTAATTCAAACGTTAAATTCCCTCACAGTTTTGTTTCTTCTCAGACCTTTTATGCCTTTCTCAGTCCTCTACCCACTCCCACTAAAGTCTATAGATAGCCAGAAATAAAATGTCAGTCTCTGTCCTAACACGACATTCATACGTTCATACGTAACAAAGGCAGAAGTGCTCGCTGCGCAGAGTGGTTAGTTTCTGGGTTTTGTTTGTTTGTGTCCTGTAAGGGGAGCGTCCTGAAGACAGAGGCTGTGCCCATTTAGTTTTGTCTGTGCCTGACATACTGACACAGCTGGCACTTAGTATCTTTACACAAATAATAAAATCCATAAGACATTTTTAATGTCAGATTTTCTTCTTGCTTTCTTTTTTTCTTTTCTTTTTCTTTTTCTTTTTTTTTTTTTTTTTGAGACAGAGCCTCAAGCTATCCCCCTGGGTAGAGTCCTGTGGCATCACAGCTCACAGCAACCTCTAACTCCTGGGCTTAAGTGAGCCTCCTGCCTCAGCCTCCCAAGTAGCTGGGATCACAGGCGCCCGCCACAACGCCTGGCTATTTTTTGGTTGCAGCCATCATTGTTGAATCCCCGGCTGGATTCAAACCCACCAGCTCAGGTGTACATGGCTGGCACCTTAGCGGCTTGGGCCACAGGTGCTGAGCCTCTTCTTGCTTTCTATGTAAGACTTTATTAGATGATTAAATATATAGTTTTAATCATCTCTTTAATATTTACTAAATTACCATGGTGCTTATAATAGAAGGCAAGAAAATATTAACAGCACTTATTTAAAGAAACTACCATGATTAATAAATGAAAGGTTATTTTATATATATATATATTTGAGACAGAGTCTCAATATGTCATCCTCTGTAGAGCACTGTAATATCACAGCTCACAACAACCTCAAACTCTTGGGCTCAAGCGATTCTCTTACCTCAGTCTCCCAAGTAGCTGGGACTACAGGCACCTGCCACAATGCCTGGCTATTTTTTTTGTTGTAGTTGTCATTGTTGATTTTAGCTGTCCCGGGCTGGGCTTGAACCCGCCAGCCTCAGTGTATGTGGCTGGCACCCTAACCACTGGACTACGGGCACTGCCCTAGGCTATTAAATATTGAAGTAAACTTAGTATTATTCATTATAAAACACAGATCCAAATCTTGATTGCTTACCATCTGCTCAGATTTTTCCAGACCCTGCTCCTAGGGATCATTGCCACCACGAGGGTGATGCTGTTACTAATGGGATTACGTCCTATCTCTCAGGTAAATTAGAGCAAAAAAAAAATCAAGGGGAAAAATGTAAGAATCATCATAAAACATTATTTTCTTCATCTGTAGAAAACAGAATGATGCATACAAGCTATTCTATAGGAAAGTTCCAAGAATTAATAATCACCCAAAATAAATCATTAAACTTTCTGTAAACCTCAGGGCATTTTTACTTCAAAAGATAATACCTAGATGTCATACCTTAATCCCTAACCCAGTTTAGTGAATTTTGACTAGAATAATGGCAACCTTTTATGAAAGGAATCAGATTGCTTTTACACAAATGCTTCTTTAGTCATTTAAATATCAAATTTTATTATAGATATTAAGAATATATCTGCATAGATGATTTCTACTTTTAATTTCTCCAAAGAAAATAAAGTTAATCAAATGATAAACTGAAAAGTTGGCCAGCAGCTCATGAGTCCTGTAATTATTAATAAAATACTAAATTGGAAAATAATCTCTTCAGTAATATGGCTTAAATGGTGTCATAATCTGGAAGGCTTTGTTTATATAAAGTTAATCAGTTTGATGTAAGCATTCCACATTGTATAACAAATCAGCACATTGGACCCCATAAGTGCATTAATGGTCACAGTTACAGCTTAATAAAGAAAAATTTCTGTTTCATTTGATATGGTCAATAACGTGAACATTGTTCTATGAATGATGGAGTAATTTTGCCGTAATTATTCTAAAGGAAAATAAAAATAAATCCCAAGAGCTCTGTGACTCTTGAACAAGTGGTACTCAGATTATTTATTATATAGACAGATGTAAAGAAAAGATAATACTTTTATCAGAAATAAAGCTAAAATTCTGTTCTCCCAAAACATAGATCTAACACTATTGAAAATATTTATATTCTCAAAATCCATCTGCCAAAATGATGATTATTCATTGATAACATTTTTTTAATCAATATTTGTTTCCTATACTATACTCAGGTAAAATTCCCTTAGATTTAAAAGTAAAAGCAATCCCTACACAGAAATTGAAATTCAAAAGAAAAGTGAAAGATGCAGAAAAGGCTTTACAAAGATTTCTTTATATCTAATAAAAACTTATCTGGAATATCTGGGATAGCTATAGATTTCTGCGACATCAAGTAATGTCACTCTGCAAAACAAAGACATAAAAATAAGTCTCAGTTGCTACAACCCAAATAAAAAATATGTCACATCTACCCGGATAATTAACCATTATTCCCTTTCTAAAAATAAGAGAAAAATTACTCTGTCAAAGCCGAGACATTTTTAAACATATTTGTTTACCGCTACAATATGGTAGTGAAACATTCTGAACAAAGCTATTGACGCTTATGGATACATGGGCACACTGCAGCCTTCTAGGCATTAGATAAAAAGTCAGAATCTATAGGGCCTAATTTCAGTAATGTGAGTCACCATGGCAAACGTGGTACAAGCTAAATCTAAGTCAGCTTTCTCTGTAGACGTTAAGCAGCTTATGATTGCACCATAACTCAATATGCATAAACAGTCTATTACATGGCGCTGGCTGCCAGATTTTCCTTCCCTCCTGTCTAGACAGCCAGTCTAAACACTGTGCTCTGAAACCTCATGGAGCATAATTCCCCCTGAAGACTTCTGAAAGCTCCTGGTCGTGTTAACTGCTTTGGAAACTCCCATTTTATTGCCTTACTATGGCACACTTTGTCAAGAGAAAGAGAATATAGGATTCCTTAGAAGGGGGTGGGGGGGAACTTCAGTCATTCTTTAACTTGTAAAATCAATAAGGCCTTTACAAGCAGTCACCCACTCTCAGTCTGCAGTTCTCATGATAGCTTTTAAACGGCGTTCTGCAATCAGGCTGAGTAGTTTTTAGAAGAGAAAAAAGTATTTCCATGAAATACACAGTACATAAAATGTTTCCCAAGAGCAAAACCCCTGGAATTCAGATGACATTCTCTATTAACTGGTGTAATATTCAATTTATTGGCATATCTATACAGATGCTTTCTAAAAACAAAATAAAATAACTTTGTTTTTAACACGATAGGGAGCCGTGAATCATAAGTAGGTTAAAATCCAAAGTAGAAGAAATGGGTTAAATCTGAGGCAACCAAAGCACTCTTGAGGACAGTCAGCCAAATTCAATCAGGGCCTCCAGAGAGATGTTAAAAATAAGAATATAATGTATCAATCAAGTGTGGAATCCAAACTGGGATCAAAAGTCAGGGAAAGACAAGGGGGTAGAAAGTTATGAAAGAATCCAGGCAATGGACACTGCCAAGAAACATTCGGTGAAAAGCAAGAAGATGCTTCAATACGTGATAAACAGTTTGATACCAGGAGACTGTCCAATACTGTGCACGTAGCAAAGATTATCTGGAAATTATTATTTTCTACTGGCCTCCTTACAAAACTGTGATATTCTTACATGCAACAGTTTTTTGTAAGTTGTTATAAGCCATAGTTCCTGGAAAATAATATGTTCAGAAAAAAATTTGTAAAGATACAGACCAAAAGGAGGCAAGAATGGATAGGCATCCACATGGTCCTTGATGGATAGCTCTGGTCTCCCTCAAGGTCTAGATAGAGCTCACAAATAAACCTGCATGTGCATCTCAGGGGGGAGTTCTGTGTGCAGGACTGTACAGCAAATGTGTAACAGGGTTATCATCTTACGGCTGACAGTCTGCGAGATAGGTTTAACCACAGAAGGAGCTTGGAAAAAAAAAGGACAAAAGCTCATAATTTAAGGGAACCAAATACTGAACATTTGATTACGAGGCTCCCATTCCTAAACGTGTCTTCTTATCTACTTGCACTCATCTGCTCTACTTTTCTCTTAGTTTCCCTCAAGTATGCTTTGAGGTTGACAATTTTGTTTTTTATATAAAGAGCAAGTGAGTTTATATTTGAGGTTTTCAGGCCACATGTAGTTAGTCTTGTATTTTTCTTTATGTGTGCGGAGTGTGTGTTTAATAATGCTTTAAAAATGTGAAAACAATTCTTACTAAGCGCTAAGCAGAAACCTGCCACAGGCCATAATTGGCCAACCTCTGTTTCAGAATAAATGGCTTGGACATCATTTGGGATCGGACTCATTGCTGAGTACCACAAGTATTCAAAAGGCAGAGACACAATAATTGGGGATGGTAGTATCTGTGCAGCATCCTTTCTTATTACATTCCACCAAATCCATACGAGGTGAATATTCAAAATCTTATACATCTAATCAACTGGCACAGAGCGAGGATTGACATGTTGACGTGTTGGTGGCTTTCTTGAGTTTGACTTCTAAATATTTGTAAGTTAATGGAAACCAAATACTTTTAGATAAACTTGGAAACCCAACTATGTTGTATTTACAGACATATTTTATGCTAAGTAGTAACATTTGATTCACATATTTCTTATAAACTAAAATTTAATGCTTTCAAAATAAATGTCAGCATAAATCTATAGTAATGCCTCTTCATTTGGGAAATGACATGATTTGTATTTTTATTTATTTTTAATTAAATCATAGCTGTGTACATCAATGCATTTATGGGGTACAATGTGCTGGTTTCATACACAATTTTAAATACTTACAACAAACTGGTTAACATAACCTTTACTATACTTTCTTAATTATTGTCCTAAGACATCTATACTCTACACTTAGTAGATTTAACATGTACCCTTGTAAAATGCACCATAGGTGTGGTCCCATCAATTACCCTCCCTCCACCCATCCTCCCTCCTCCCCTTCTCTGCCCCTCCTCTTCCCTCTCCATCTTGGGCTGTAGTCGGGTGAGAGCTTTCATATGGAAGTGTGGTTGATTATATATTGGTTTCATAGTAGAGCTGAGTTTAAAATTTATCGTAAAGGCATATTTGAAAAGGCTAAAGATGTATCTAAAAATATTTCTTTTCACTGAGCACAGACCTTTAAAAATGATTCATCTAACTATTTTATTTTGGTGAACATGTTGGGATTATCATTTTTATATTTGACAGCTGTTTGCTGAGCATCTAATTTGTCTAGTTAGAGTACGATCAGGAATGAGATAGACACAGTCCTGACTGTGATGAAGTCTGTTTTCTCTGAACTGAGGGAAGACAAAAGAAGAAATGGGTAAGAGAATCATAGACTGTGAGCAGTGAAGAAAGAAAACCTGGCAACTTTGGATGAATAAAGTAGCCTCTATAAAGTTGTCACATTAAAGGCGGGACCTCAATGTGGAAGAAAAAGCAAAACTGTAAAGGGATCTGGGCAAAGCCCGTCAAGGCTGAGGATAGTTAGTAGAAAAGGCCCCACATGGAAACAGCTCGGTGTGTTTAAAGACTCTCTATGAAGTCAACTCTCTGAGGCAGGGGGCGTGAACACAACATGCTGAGGCAGGAACTGGGAGTGAGACTCAGGCTGCCTCTTGGAGAAAAGACGGAACGGCAACAGGTTAACGGCAGAGAGGTGGAAAGAGAGGAATGAACACAGAGACCTGGGATGGTGGAGGGTTAAGGCCACGGTCTATTTCCATTTCAGTGGGAATGACCCAGCAGAGAGAGAAAAAACTGAGGATGCAAAAGCAAGAAGAAATAACCAAGAAATGTAAGTGCTTCTGAACGCAAATTATGTTTTATTTAGCATATATTTTTAATAAAAAATGACAGGAGAGTTGTTTGTTGTGTAAATTCTTGCAAAATTTAGAAATGAAGTTTAAAATGTAAACCATCGGCTTATTTACCTTAAAGTTTTAATTCATTAAACATGAATAATTGCCAGATGAGGCTATATGCTAGCTACTGAGAATAAAAATATACAAATATATGACTCTTGACATCAATGAGCTTGCCTTTTAGATGCTACTTATCCTTTGTGAAAATATGTAAGATTATTTTATTATTTTTATGGTTTTTGTTGTATCTGAAGCAAGCAAAGACTCGAGATGTTTTAAAACAGCACAGGGCTATGACTTTTCTTCCTCCTTGTCTTCTTCTTTCTTTTTCTTCCCAAATAAGTCAGTTGTTGAGCCACCAAGTAAAGCAGAGAAGAGTATATCTGTGTCAGGGGCTGGATGCCGAGGTGGCCCAGACTCAGGTGTTGGAGACAAGCAGGGTGATGAGAACATGCTCTTGGGCCATGGCTGGTACTGGGTGGTTTGGCAGCTGAGGAGGTTACACACGAGTTGGGGCAGACCTGTGTAGGGAATCAGAGCTCCAGCAGCATAAGTAGGAAGTTCAGCATCCTGCTGCAGTGTTTGGGAGCCCAAATAGGGTGAGAAAGGTGTCACCAGAAAGAATGGCCCTGTGAAGGCTCTGCGCCTGTATCTCAGTGGTTAGGGCACTGGCCACATACACTGGGGCTGGCGGTTCAAACCCGGCCAGGGCCAGCTAATCAGCAATGACAACGGAAACAAAAAAATAGCCGGGCATTGTGGTGGGCACTTGTAGTTCCAGCTACTTGGGAAGCTGAGAAAAGAGAATCGTTTAAGCCAAAGAGCTTGAGGTTGCTGTGAGCTGTGATGCCATGGTACTCTACCAAGGGTGACATAGTGAGACTTTGTATCAATCAAAAAAAAAAGAATGGCCCTCTATATGGAATCAGAGCCCATGGCAAGGTAAAAATGACATTCATACATGGGCAAGCTTAGCAAAGGACATTGGAATCCCAGAAGAGTGAGGAAGAAGGCAGTGTATGATAACTGACAAGTGCAGGGATTTGGAGCCCAAATACAGCAAGCAGGACATCCATGTGGCCGGTGCCCTGCCAAGATGGCTCAGAGACTCCGGGGATACAGAGGGACCTAAAGTAGTAATGGAGACCTAATCACAGCAGGCTTCAGAGGGCATCTCCACTAGGGAGGATCGCTAGCTGCAGAGACGGCAGATTGGTTACAGACATGGAAATTGACTACATATATATCAAGGGTAATGGGAGCCAGGATTCTCCCCAGCAGAGAAGGAATGGAACCCTGAGGGGTTCAATTGGAATTAGAAATATCACTGTGAATTCATCCTATGTAATCTTTGTAAACAGAACTGTAATACATATAAAAGTTCACATAGATGTGTATGTTTGTATACATATATAGGCATAAAAATGATTTCTTAGCTCAGTCTGCTGAAAGGACCTGGGAGTAGCAACACTGCAGCGGCAATGATCCCACCTAACATCTAGACTGTGGCTTCTGAAAACCTTCTCCTCTAAGAGAAGCTATAGTTCCTTGGAGATGTGGATAATTCCACTCGCTGGTAGGACAGGGTTAAAGAATGAAGTTGGTGCCCAAGGAGCCCAAAGCACAGAAGAACGTAAGGAAGATAAAGATGCATCAGAAAGAGACAGAAGCAGGTGCACCGACCCCACCCCCGCATCAGCACCACGTGTGCACCACTAACAACAGCACAATCACAGGTTGTTATACATTGTTTAACAGACTAAGAAGCCCTAAGATACAGTATAACATACACGGATACAAATGAACCAGCAAAAACACACAAAACATATACATATCTAACTTTAGGAGGGAAGAGATATTTATATAATTTTGAAGTTATCTCCCATAAAATCTGTACTGTTTTAAAAGTAGGAAAGATACACTTTAAAGTGGAGAAGCCAGGCAGATACCTATAAGTGATGATTAATCACTATCATTCTGAGTAACAGGACAAATCAATAGTATGCAACACCTGATAGGCTGAAATGAGAAAAACCAAGTACACCCCCTGTTCTATTCCTGCCAAAGTTACATGAACTGAAACTAATCATGAGGAAACACGAAAAAAAATTGAAGGACGTTCTACAAAATACAGCAAGCTGGTCTGCAAGTCTACATGTTCAAAAGTGTCAAAATACACGAATGTCAAAGAAATATTAAGGAACATTTCCAGACTGAAGAGAACTAAAGACACATCACAACTAAAGGCAATGCTTGATTCCAAACTGGATCCTTTCTGCGTTAAGGAATTTTTACTGACACTAATGGTGAAACTCAAGTGGTATCTGTGCCTTAGATGTTGGTAATAAATCTTTGTAAATTTTCCTGATTTGGTTGTTAGCTTGTGGTTAAATCAGATTATTATGAGAAGGTGGGGCATCAGATCAGAAATTATTTTCAAATAGATCAGAAAACAAATATTCTCATATCATACTTACAGCCTTTCTATAAATTTGAAGTTTCAAATTCAAAAATAAAAGTAACAAGGCACATCTAGTATTGGAATCGTAATTTTTTAGGAAAACCTATTACTTAGCTATTGGTAAACTATTGCATAATTTCTAATTAAAAACTAAAACAGCCTATTGTGGTTTAATGATGTTTCTGGTGCTCATTTGTTCAATTAATCATTTTTTCATTTATTCTTTCTTACATTTATGAATGGACCAATTTATTTTGATACCACTTTGTGTCAGGCATAATGCATAATGATTGGATATTTTGTATACATTTTTCATTTAATCATAACATCCTTGCAAGCTGTGAGTTAGCATTCTAAATTCTGCAGGAAAATAATGTTCAGTGAGTTGTAGGCCAAAGTTTCATACAATTACAGACTTCAACTTCCAGCCTGACAGACTCAGCAGAGAATGCTGGACTCAGTGAAACACACTTAAGACCAATCATCTATCCTTTCTATTCAGTGGTCAATTAACTGATAATTACGATGTTTTTTTTTTTTTTTTTGGGGGGGACGGAGCCTCAAGCTATCCCCCTGGGTAGAGTGCCATGGCATCACAGCTCATAGCAACCTCCAACTCCTGGGCTCAAGGGAGTCTCCTGCTCCGCCTCCCAGGTAGCTGGGACCACAGGCGCCCGCCACAACGCCCGGCCATTTTTTGGTTGCAGCCATCATTGTTGTTTGGCGGCCCAGGCTGGGGATTCGAACCGGCCACCTTAGGTGTACGTGGCTGGCACCTTAGCCGATTGAGCCACAGGCGCCGAGCCGATAATTACGATGTTACATTAACACACCTGAAAAGCATATCATCCTAAACCTTTACTAAATACCGTTTCAAATAACTCTAACAGAGAAAGAGAAATATCAGATAAAAATGCAACTCAGAAAAGAGAGAGGAATGTAAACACATATTACTCTGTGAAAGAAACAGTGAACTTGGAAAAGCTACGTAACTATCCGATTGCCACCGTATGGAATTCTGCAAAAGGCCAAATTATGGAGACGATAAAAATATGACGAGTTGCTTGCCATTTTTAAATGCTCCGTATACAGTAACAAGTAGCCTACCCAGGCCGTCTGGACAGCATGGACTACTGAGCTAGAGAGGAAGAACGCTAGGAGAGCCCGGGGACGCGGGGACATGCTGTGTGGGCGGTCAAGAGCTCTCTTTCTTGTTACCCACTAATCTCCAGTAAATTTGTCAGAAAGGTCAGGGTGTAGTTTCAGTCCGCAGGGAAGCTCGTTAGCAATGAAGTCCTTTCTCAGAACGAAGTGGAAGGGGACTGAGCCCCCACAGACTAGGGAGCTGTATCCTCCTATTTGTGCAAAGGCCAAAAAGTCTAAGGTGCCTTGGATTCTACAAAAAGTAGTTCTTACACATCACCAGATTGCTGTGTCCGTACATTCTTTCACTGAGTAATAAATGTTTAAATTTCCTCTGTCTTTTTTATAAAGGGTAGGGGCCAAGGATGGAGCTGAGATTTACAAAAATGAGTTTTTACAAAATGCGCTTAAAGAATTGTTGAAATTTCCTTTGCCTGCAATTTGTGCAATGAAATTATTGAATATAACTGAATAATATCAAGACATTTATACATATATATCTCTCAGATGCATACAGACCACTACATTTCACCATTTTTTGCAAATGTGTGTGCAAACCCACGTGCAGTAGGTTATTTGCTGAGAGAGAACATACATAATAAAAATAACATTTTGGTGAATTAGGTTCTACAACTAGGAGTCAGAAGGCTCTCGGGAATACCTTAGGGAAATGCCAGATTTAAAATACACACAGACCCACATTCCACATTCATTAATTCTAAAACAATAAGTTTTCTTCTGATAGAACTATGTCATTATTTATTTGACTGAAGATCATATAAAGTTGGTTGACATTTTTGTATCTTTCAGCAGAGGAATTAACACTTGGCACCATGGGTTTACATTGAGGCAGGATTTTGGGGTCCCAACTCTCACGGCCCATTCACTCATGAAGGGGACCAGAGAAAGAATAATCTGTGACATGGTCGTTTTGTGTGTGTGTGAGGTCAGATCTGTAAATAAGTTTAATGTACAGAAGATTGTACTCCATGAATGTCTGTCTGTATGTATAGATTCTGTTATAAGTCCAGAAAGTTGGCAATGAAAATCCAAAGAGAAAAATCTCTTTAAAACGTATCAGGAGGAAAAACGGTGAGAAAAATAATTTCATTTTACCAGTCACTTCCCCAAATAGTTATTTGGTGACAATACAGTATGGCATAAAAGGTGGCATGAGAGATCTCTGTCCTAAAGAAGAGTTGTGATGTGATAAGTAATTCAGGGAGAGAACCAGAAGCAGAATGAGAGATGAAGGCTACATAAAGAGAGTTCTATTCTATAATAAAATACACTTTAATTTTGCTTTACAGTACTCATGATTGTACCAATCAACTTAAGACCATAAAATGTTTCTTGATTTAATAAACTAGAAATTGTATAAATTGGTAAGGCATCAATAGATATTAAAAACTCTGGAAAAATAACCATATTAGAAAATCAAGACATCCGTGATAGGCTGAGCAGAGGGAATCTAACAGGATGAGATTGAACTTGTCTGACTATATTGATGATCAAAGGAAGTCCCCTGCTAAAATTGTGTGTGTGTAGGTGAAACCTAATATTCACATTATTCATGCAGCCTCCTAGAGTTTTGAAGTAAGCTATAAACACAAAACCTATTCTTTATCCAAAAACAAGGACAAAATAAAAGGAAAGGAAAGAAAACAACTTGGAATGCTCTCTGAAGTCTGATCTGTTTCACTTTCCCTCCCCTGCAGTCCCACAGAGCCATTCCCCATGAAACATCTCCACTGCTGATGTCCGTGTGACATTACAGACCTATATAAATTCTCCTAAGAGTAGATGAATGCTTATTAAATCACAGCTGAGTCATATCTATGCTCATCTTATAGAGATGGAGAGGCAAGTATGGGCAGTAACTGTGTGTAAGTTGCTGGTTCTGCTTTAGTAATTCCACCAAAGTCAAATCCATCTTTTTTTCTTGTGGAAAATGTCACAGGAGGAGGGAAAATGACTCCAGCAGATGCGTGTGCTCAGGTGCGCCACCCAGATGATTGCTGTGGCCTCTCCAGGCTCAAGAGTACAGTAAGCTGACTGCCAAACCTTGCACAGAAAACCTCAAACCTCACCAACCGCTCCAAGCCCTGAGATTGACCTCCTGTTTCCAGTCCCTGTGGTTTTCTGTATGTTGTTCTTTCATGACATGGTAGTTTATTCATCTCATACGTGGATGTACACAAAGCTTTCAATAATGCCATAAATTTATTTTACTGGCAGTAAATTGATATGAAGAATGGGCTGACAGCCACCTGTGCCCTAAGCTATACACGGGGGCATTCTTCTCTCATCTCTCTCTTCTTTATACCCTTTTCCACTCAATATTCAAAAGAAAAACTCTCATCACCTTCAAAGTTGTTTTAATCTCCTTCTCCACAAGCATCAGTAGTATCTGGTCCTCAGCTGCATCATGACTCACAGTCTATCTTAAATAAACTTATCAAGAAATCACTCTCAGGGCAGCGGCTGTGGTTCGAAGGAGTAGGGCGCTGGCCCCATATGCCGAGATGACAGGTTCAAACCCAGGCCTGGCCAAAAACTGCAAAAAAAAGAAAGAAGTCACTCTCAAATACCCTATGTACTTGTTATATAGGAAAAATTCTAGTAACTAGAATGTTCTCAACTTTATCACCTATAACACATATTAGTACAAAGCACGCATGTCCTCAGTATAAATATAAAAATCGGCATATGTGTGACAACCACCAAGCATTTCCTGGAAAACCAGTTTGTCTCCCAGAGGGGCTAAGCAGAATCAAGAAACATTTGACAAATGGTTCCCGCCTCCAGTGAGCTGACAGAGAAGTTGGCATGACAGAGCTGGCCCCAAGTTTGGTCCTCTGGTTTTCTCAATTATATTTATTCACTTTTTTAAAATTTCAGAATATTACGGGGGTGCAAATATTTTGCTTACAGGGATTGCTTCTGTACTGCTGGAGTCAGGGTTCTAAGTGTGTCCACCCCACCCCAGAGTGTTTGCTGTCCTCACAAGGTGTGATTTCATGTGTCCCCCCACTCCCTCCCAGTCACTTGACTTTTATTCCCTCTGTGCACGCACGCATGTAGTTCCCTTTAGTGAGCGTGTGCAGTGTTCATTTTAGCTTTTTTTCTTTATTTACACATATTTACTGTTGCTGGTTAAGAACAATTGGAAAATAAGCTACTCATCTATTCTTCCAAAGGTATTTTTAGAGATTGACTCTAGAAGAGAGGTCTATTCATTTTATTTACTTATTATTTATTTATTTATGGGTTATTATTATGTATGTTTTGGTTATGCAGTTTGCTTCTATCTGGTTAAGGTCACGGTTACAGGTGTGTTCTTCACCCAGAAAGTGTACAATGTATCCAGCTCCTGTCATTATTGGGTGGGAATTTGCCCATCACTCTTCCCCCCCCATTCCCAACTTGAATTTCATTTTAGCCTTTTCTTCTCTGGGAGCCTATGTGTGGATCCAGTGGTTCCAGTTTAGCATTTGAGCACATGTGGTGTTTGTTTTTCCGTTCTTGCAATACTTCACTTAGGGGAATGGTGTCCAATTCCATCAATTACGGTATTGGTCTTTAGCTCCATCCAATTTTTGCAAAAGCAATTAAGCCATCTTTCTTCATGGACAAGTGGTTTTCCCAGGTATATATATGCATGCATATCACACACACACACACGTTTATTTATATATTTATGCCACATTTTGTTAATCCACTCATAAATTGATGGGCACTTGTATTGATTCCCCATCTTTGCAATTGTGAATTTGTGTTGTAATGAACATTCAAATGCAAGTGTCTTTGTGACAAAATGACTTCTTTTCATTTGGGTATGTAACCAGTAATGGGATTTGGGGATCAAATGATAAGTCTATTTTAATTCTTTGAGGAATCTCCATACTGTTTTTGAGAAAGGTTGCACTAGTTTGCTGTCCCACCAACAGTATGTAAGTATTCATTTCCGTCTTTACCCTTGCCAACACACAGACAGGGCGGGGTTTGAGAGCTGGACTTGGGTGCTGAGGGAGCCCCTGTGGACTGAACTGATGGGAGTATGCTGTGGGGGTCCAAGGCGCGGTGATCTAGGACAGCTCCCACCCCTCCCTAGAGAAAAACTGCACTATTGGGCAGAAATGTATTCACTTTTGAAGCTAACAATATTCAGCCCATGATTTTCCGAAATACTAAAAACCAGGTAACCTAAGAACACTCTTTCTGGACAGCTCACCTATTGTAAATGCTATTAATGCATGACTTAGCTCACGTGATAGTAACAGAAAACCTCTGACAGCTGTGACGTTCAGAGGCCCTCCCTGACATTCAAGTATATCTATATATGGTTCCAGGAAACCTGTGACAGCTGTGATGCTCAGAGGCCCTCCCTGACATTCAAGTAGATCTATATATGGTTCCAGTAAACCTGTGACAGCCGTGACGTTCAGAGGCCCTCCCTCTAATATATAGAGACCTTCTGTCTAATATAGAGACATGCAACATATCTCTGTATGGTTCCAGTAAACCTGGAAAGCTATGACATTCAGGTATATCTAGGCATGGTTGCAGTTTGTCTTCTGGTTCTAGCATTGCCTCTTTTGTAGCAATGGCCACCAAATAGAATGTTTGCTATTCTGTGGATAATTACAATTACTCTGGTATCATGATTACTCTGGTATCGTGTGTTCATGACCTTTCTTTTACAATAGTACTATCAGCCTCTCTCTGCCTCCTCCCCGGTCTTTGTCCCTGGATGGTGGGTTTGGAAGAGGGAACTAAGTATACTCAAAATGCAACTAAAAACTTTATTAAATATCTCCTTTTCACATCATCTCCTTTACAGAGGGGCACCTTCTCTGATTAGCACAGTGCAAGAGATTTGCCCCATCAGAAGAGACCTGGGACTTCTCAGCCACACCATTATTTGCATATGTTAAAAAGAGGACTATAGCATTAGGAAATCTACAGATGTGCACATTTAAAACATTTCCCCATTGGTCTTGGATGTATAGAGAAGATAATCTCACCTGTCTCTGTCTCCTCTTATTTATTGATATGCTTCAGAGTTTGGGTACAAAGATAGAGGATGAAGACAAGAGCTAGTATTGCTCTTTCCAAAATGCCAACAAGCTGTTAGGGAGACTTACCCAATTTCCTATGACTTGAGCTCATCAAGAAGCTGATGCCTGCTTTGGAGAACCCTGAAAGTCCCCAAGTCTGTAGGCTCTGTAAAATATCTTTGATTTATACTCCAGTCCTGCCTTCAGGATCTCCTACTGCAAACTTTTCTCACATGGATACTTACACTGTTTTTACCATCCAGGATATTTCAATAGTCCATTTTCTGTTTAAAGAATTCCTGAAATTTTAAGCCAGTGGTTCTTAGCCTTAGGTCACCTAAGACCATCCTGCATATCAGATATTTACATTTAAATTCATAACAGTAGCAAAATTACAGTTATGAAGTGGCAACGAAAATAATTTTATGGTTGAGGGGTCACCACAACATGAGGAGCTTTATTAAAGGGTCACAGCATTAGGAAGGTTGAGAACCACTGTTCTGAGCGATGATGTTAGCGTGCTCTTCTTTGGTGAACCAACACCCTTTGCCTCTAAGCCTGATTTTAACCTTACTAAAAGGCTGTAACAGATTCAATACCTTTGAATTGATTTTCTTACTCCTTTAATGAACGTGGATTCTGTTGACTGTAGCTAAGAACATAAACAAATCCTCTGAAATTCTCCCAGGTATAGTTAGCCAGAACTGCTTATCTCCAAGTATACCCCTGCTGGTTATGATGGTCTTCATTAACCTGTGGCTTTTCTCCAAAACATATCACTAAATCCAAGAAAAGAGCTTTTCACAAAAAAATTGTTGTTAATTTTACTTTTCAATTCTTAGAAGAATTTCCCACATGTTCAAAAAACTTCTAAATACATGAGTTTCCTTTTTAACTCTCAAAACACAAACTGCCTATCTAATGAAATTGGCCTTCCTGACCTTGGGTTGCTTTTTTCAAAGGAACAGAAAAAAAAATGCTGAATATGAACTGTGTATAACACACTGAGAAAAATGTTTTATGCACAAATGTCCTTTGACTTTCCAACTCTTACTACAAAAGCTACATGAGTTCTCTATTTTTACGGTACAGATAGGAAAGCATGGCTTTAGAAATTATATAAGCTGCTGATAGACACACAGTCAGCACTCCAGCACGAGGCTACGTGATTTCAGCTATTCCCATTCCCAACACTATGCGACATTCTCTCATTTTTAGATCTAGCTTATAAAATATTGAAGAACATGTCAGGTATAATATGTTGTACTTCCAGAAAAAGCCTCAGGCCATGATGGTTCCCATGGAAACATGGGATAGCAGAAAAGTACAGACTTGAAGCTAGAATGAGTTCATACACTAGGATAAGACAGTACAGGTTGGTAGGTCCCGAGAAGCAGGCTCCTAGGTGAACCTCTCAACACCTCAAAGCAGCTTCATCTTCATGGCAGAAAATGGTTTGTATCATTTTAATGATAGCCACTAGAGTGATTTTTACATTGGCTAACCATGATACACCAGAATTTTAGGCATTCATAAGACTTAATTCAACGACAAAGTCAGTTATTATTAAATAATTATTGAGTGTCTGATATAGATACATTATAATTGTTGAGGGTACAGAGAATAATTTGATATTGTGAATATCTGAGTATCAGAAGCAGATTTCAGCCACTGAGTCTTTAGATCATAACAGAATAATATTTCTAAAAGGGAAGGGAAATCTGAAGATTCAGAGTCAAAACAAATTGTAAACTAGCAGTAGAATCTTCGCAATAATACAGACAAGAATTGAGGATAAGTAAAATGAGTACTTAAAGGACATTGCTGAGGGTCAGTGATCATCATGTGGTCCCCACGGTCCAGATCTATATCGAGATCTGATTGAAATTTCAATAATTCCCCTTTCACTTAGATCTATGTTCTTGGATTTTAATTTTTTTTTTTTGGCCGGGGCTAGGTTTGAACCCACCACCTCCAGCATATGGGGCCGGCACCCTATTCCTTTGAGCCACAGGTACCACCTGTTCTTGGATTTTAATAGGGATTCCTAAGACTCATACTCAAGAACACAATTCATGGTTCTTTATGGCATGGTTCACAAATTCCACTAAACTCTATTTAACTCTGCATATTTTGCTCTTCAGTTCTGCTTCCAATTCTTAATATGTTCTCCATAAAGGTCATTATTAAACCATATATTGTATAACAGTATTTTATCAAGGCATCAATTTGGTCTGTTTCCTTGGAGAAGAAGAGTATATATTTCATTTCAAATGTTTTGAACTCAGGTTTCATATTTGGAACTGGTCATTTATCTTTAGCATAATGATTAGTTGACACTTGAACAAAAATTACTTTCATGATTTTTTCTGAGACAAAGTATCACTATATTGTCCTTGGTAGAGTGCTGTGGCATCACACCTCACAGCAACCTCAAACTCTTGAGTTTAAGCAATTCTCTTGCCTCAGCCTCCCGAGTAGGTGGGACTACAGGCGCCTGCCACAACACTGGCTATTTTTTGGTTGTGGTTGTCGTTGTTGTTTGGCAGGCCCGGGCCAGGCTCAAACCCACCAGCTTTGGTGTATGTGGCCGGCGCCCTACTCACTGAGCTATGGGTGCTGAGCCTACTTTCATGTTTTTAAAAATAAACATGCACCTGCTATATTGGTGTTATGTGTACAATTTGAGATGAGTGTGGCACTCTGGTAGGTATTATGTTTTCTTGTAATCAATTTTCTAGGTATCCATCAAGTTTCCACATAGATACAGCTACCAAAACTCTGTTAAGAGAATGCTCAATTGACATCATCTCAAACAGCTGAGATTTTTCCAAAATAATTTTATTCTTATCATCATATCCTCAGTGCTATCTATCTATACTTAGCTCCCAAATGCTGATCATACATTGTTTTCTTTTCCTTCTCCTTTCTGATCTGTAAAAATATATACATGATTGTTTGAGAAATTACCAACACAAATCCCAACACTACCACATGTACACTTATTGCGTATAAAACCCTTTTGTGCTGTATTGAATTGTGAAAAGGTTGATAGTGGTAAACTAAAGTATATATAGGCCAAAATGATTAGACCAGGGATCAGGGAATTCTTCCATAGAGGTTCAGATAATACACACATTTGCCTTGTGGGACATACGGTCACTGTCATACATATTCAACTTTGTTACTGTATAAAAACGTCTACGTTCCAATAAAACTTTATTGACCAAAGTGGTTGGCAAGCATTTTTGGTCTATGGGTCACAGTGTGCTGACTTTTGATTTAGATACTCTCTAAAACAACACCAATGTTTATTAACAGTAAAAACTAAAATTACAGCATTATTTTTGAATAAGACTCAAAGATGGAGATCAAAAGTGTAAATATCCCACACTTAAAAAAAATAAAAAATAATTGGGCTAGACATAATCTCTGAGAAGTTAAAGGGGCCAATAAAATAAGATTTATTACAATCATCGAACTTCTTCCTATCTTAAAATTGTCACCACCACTCCACACCCCACTCTGTGGCTGACTTAAAGGAAGTGAATTAAAAGTATGAGAGAATTTTTCAACCTAAATATAAAAGCCACCAACTTTATGAAATAAGTGTCAGTGGAAAAATAACAATTTCCTTCTGGGCAAAGTGAGCACTAATTTCTCCTGTCCCCTAGGCATGTTTCATAGCAGGAAGCTCTGGCTCAACCACATCCAATGATTGAGAAGGAAAGATGGTCACTTCCTTCCTGGGTGGATAATGCATGGGAGCTGTAGGGTCCTGAGGTCCATCCTCGGGCCACAACTGAATGGTTACAAGGAAGTAGATCTTAGGAAGGCTTGATACGCAGTCCCCTGCAGTTCTGAGGCAATAGAAACACATTACAATCAGTATCTATTTCTAGTCTATGGTTTTCTAAGGATTTGAAACTTGTGGGGAAAACCTGGGTCCAAAGACAGTTCAGGAAGCAAGTTATAAGATTCTTGTGAAGAAGTACAATTGTAGCTCTAGTACACCTTCCCTCAAGACCTATAGAAGAGGAACTTGGCATTTCTGATGAAGTGTTACAAACATTCGAATAGGTGACAAGCCCTGGGAAACACCCAGGAACACAGGTATTTCTTGAGTGTGTGTGTGACACAATGGTAATAGCTAAAGGATGTTAGAGAAGCATTTATCATAGTTGACCGTGTTTTCCCCCTTTCCTGCAAGCAGAGATACACTCAAATCCATGATAGGGAAGAAAAGAAGGAATAGACATTTACTCTGAGTTTAAACTTAACTTTCAAAATGACCTAGAAATTTATTAAGGAAGTGAAAGTTTTAGAAACTTCATGATGTACTAAGGACTATGAAAGGAGTACTTTGCATGTCACATTTGGACACAGTAAAATTAAAATACTTAAAACTTATGACCAAAAGACCAACTCAACATGTAACCAATAGAATGATGATAAGATGATTTAGAAAAAAAAAAAAAAAAAACAGGAAGAACTTCAGCTGTGGTCTAGAAATTACTTTATACGCTATATGTATACACTTTATCTAGACTACCACCCATAAAACTGACCCCAGTTTGATGTCTATTGCTTAAGTGTTAGCCTTCAAGAAATAAAGCATTTCTGTTCTATTTATTTATCATGGATTCTAGAACCTCCAGGACTGATTTCCCTGGAAATAATTTATTTACATGGGTCACCTACCCCTGAAGTAAGGGTCAGGAAGCAGTCTTTTGTAGCAGCCCTTATAGCCTATGGCTAGGAGGAGTGAGAGTTATAAGAAATACCTGTATAGCTCAATAACGGAACACCTTGGTGGAAAAGGCATGGAGACGGATTTAGCTCTCCTAAGAAGCATGAGAGCTCGCGAGATCAGAGCATTGGTGAATTGGAAGTCTCTACACCTGTGGTGTTGAGAGGCACCAGATCAGCCTTATATTAGGCTGGAGGAGAAGGCAGTTGGGAAAGCGTGTGCATACTATCACGGCCCCGCTTACCCTGGCTCTGTCTCCTCTCCTGCCTGCAGAATGCCAGGATGGCATTTCTCTGCTGAAGATTACCAAGCTCTGCTAAAAAGTAAGATCTATTTATTCTAAGACTGCTTTACTCTAAGACTCTCTCTCTCCTGCTAAAGTGGATAGCCCTCAGGACCTCAGAGACCTGAGCAAGGTACCTTAGCAGTCTGCGTCTGGAACCTAGTTAATCTGGGCCCAAGACCTGGCCAGTCCCCGGCCCTGACAGTCTTTGTTTACTGAACATGCTTATAGCAGCATTGCATCTCAATCTATAATCAGGGCTTTGTTATATGACCAGGTAATAAAGGCAACGATATTATGTACAAAGGTGGTGAGTATACCATAACCCATTGATTATTTACTATGTCTTAATTTACAAAGAAATGTTTCCAATTACTATAGGGCTAGTTATTAAATACGAGGGGAGTAAAGGAACCAGAACTTTTCAATATATGACTTTTAAAACCCTGGTCTCACAAAATCCTTTAACCAAGCCATTCTGCTTTCACTAACAATGTTAGTTCCAAGTGTACAATGTGTTGATCTAGGAACATGATATCCAGCTTCAATATTGTACCCAACAAAAGAGCAAAAACTTATATATTTTTCTTATTAGTCAAATAGTTTTTACATAAAATCCATACATAGCCTATGGACATTTGGGAAAAATAGGTTAGAGAGTCAGAGGAACACAGAATTAAAATGATAAAATTTTATCTTAACATAACTCAATTTGTATGGAGTCATAATAATACGAAGCTATTAGAACACAGATATAAGATGGAGTTCTCGTTATAAATAAAAAACAATATATTGAGTAATCTGATAGGATAGTAACTTCTGAATATTTAGCAGCAGTATATAAAAGAGCAAAGTGACAAATAAGCCATTAGCTTAAGCTATAAATGAGAGTGCCAGTATGACATGGAAGTATAATAATAATTAAATACATACATAATCATCACCATGAGGCTTTCAAGGAGATGTAGTAGGTTTAAATGTAAGTTTATTTCTGTTTCTTTCTCAACCCACAGCAATAGGACTTTTAGAAAGATAAAAAGCAGTGTAGATAAAAACATGAAAAGAAGATGACAAGAGGTCAATAGATTAGATATCAAAAAAGTTTTTAACAAGAGAAGGCAGCATGGGGGGAGATAGCTGATCTGTCAAGATAAAGAGAAGACTGTTATCTAATTACTTGCAGAAGAGTAAGCCAAACAGCAGCAAACTCCTGGCCACAGAAAAAGTCAAGTTCAAGGCTCCAGGACCTCTTAAGAGAAGGATGGGGGATCTTTTAAATAACAACAGAAGTTTTTGAAAAATTATATATGTAAAGCTGTATAAGATTCTATCTTCAGTCCTACCCAGGGTACTTTTCATCCATCATGCCAGACACTTAGAAATTTACTGTGAGCATCAGGCCTCTAAGACATCCGGACTTAGGGACCCCAGGCACAGCTGAGTGTGAGGCAGCTATACTGAAAACATGAAAATGTGCTGAAGTGTAATTCTCGATTGTGAAAAGTGAAATCCCCATCTTGTCTATGTAACTCCTAGAGATATACCACCTGGGATGGAAACATGAAAGATGTATTTCTAAGGAGTCTGCCCCAAAATGAAATCCAAATTTCAAAATTAATCACACCAGGACCTGATGACTGGTGTCCAAAGCGAGAACCAGTGTATTAGGAATCATGCCCTTTAACTTTTGTGGGGTCTGTTCTAACTCCTGGAAGTTATTGTCAGAATGGTATTGAAGTCTGCCAGTTATGTCAGAATGTATAGAATCCAGAGAACAGAAGAGTGAGCACAGGAGTCAGGTTAAGAAAATCCCAAGATGTTTGTTTGAAGAAGTTCCATGTTGACAGTTGAAGAAGGCCCAGGAAATGGGCCCAGAGTGTAGGGTACCTATAGCTGGAGGCCTCCGGAGAGTGAAACTGACAGATAGCCTGATGGGTTACTTACACTTGGAGAGCATTTGTGATTATTTAATAAATTTTAATGAATTGATGATAATTACAAAAAAAAGCACGTAAACCTCCCAAAATATAGTGAATAAAAATCATAATACACCATATCACTCAGATCTACAACAGTCATCATAAAGGCATAAAATTTAAACATTCTTCAAATCCAATATGACTGTTTTGAAAATATGGGAGAATAAAAGTTAGTTTGATATGAGAGGAAAAAATCTCCATCTTTTCCTCTTCTTATGAGTAATTTGGCAAATATTATACAAAATTGAAATTTTAAGAAATGTCATAGAGAATATTATTTACAAATATGAAGGTGTAAACCAGAAACAGTACAAAAACAGCTGAAGATGCTGCCTCTGGGAATGAGGTACAGAAATGTGCTACGGTAATTCCATAACCTGGGTCGTTATAAAAATCCAAACCCCTTTTGTGATTAAGAATTCAAAATTCAGAGAATTTCAATTTAGAGAGGAACGATGATGAAAAAATAATACACGTTAAAAAAATACTAATACACATTAAAACCCTTGCAATGGTGTTTCATACATCACAATCATATATATTAATACCTTTGACATGAAACATTTGAATGTTCACAGTCCTCAGATTACAAAAAATAGATTATAAATAACCCTATGTATATAACTTAGGTAAAGTTTTACGACCAAAATGAGCTTTAAAAAATCTTTCATTTTTCAAAGCTTTTTGAAAATTTTAATTGTAGTTGAGGATTTTCTTTTACCTATTTGGAACGTTTGTTTTTGAAACCATGTACATGTTATCATTTAATAACAATGCAGACCGATGTTTAAAAGGCAGATAGGTAAGGATATGATAAGGGAAACCAAAGACGGCTTAGTTACTCATTATCAGGTAAATATGCCATGCAGGTTTATGAAGTACAACTCCTGAAAAACCCAAGAAAAGAAAGATGTCTTGGATTTTGCATTCTTGGTGCTAAAGTTGCTAGAGAAAGGGAACCAATTTTGTTAGTAAGAGAATAAATAGACTGCATACATTTGAATGTATAAAGATACATTTTTAGAAGAATATAATAAATTCAGTATTTCAAGAAAATATAGTAATATTATGTTCAATTAAGTTAGATTGCTCTACAGTAAATTATACTAATAAAGAGTCAACATGAACAATGCCTATAGAATATTCGAATGCCTTGACAATAGTGTCAAAAAGCATTTCTTCATTAATGATTTTAGTGTTCCCACATTGATTGTACAGTGTACAGGCAAGGGTTAACCTTGTAGACCCAGTTGCTCAAACCCTGCATATTTCCAAGAAAGACCTTTTGTTAGGACCCGGCCTTTGGCTGTCTACTGAGAGCTGAGTTCTGAGTACTTAGAAGGTTTTACCTGAAGGAATGTTTTTGTGTGCCTGGAGCCTTGGACCAGGCTGTACCAGTGTGACCAGATAGTTCATGTACACACCATAAGTACAGTGTGACTTATGGTGAACACCTGTTCTATTTCCCGGGGGTCTGGGATTACAGAGGAGTTGTATATATAAGTCACTTGCAGTGCTTTAGTGAGAGACCCCAGTACAAACCCTGGGCGGCCAGACTCAGGTGGGCTTTCCTGGTTGGCAATGCTTCACACATACTGTCACACACTGTGGCTGGGAGAATTAGGTTCCCTGTCTGAGACTGCACCGGGAGAGGGCAATCGAAACGGCACCTGTTTCCTCCCAGACCTCATCCCATGTTTTTTTTCCCTTTTGCTGACTTTGATCCACATTCTTTCTGTGTCTTAATCTGTAATTCTGAGTAGAGAAGAGCTTCTGAATCCTGTCAATCTACTGAATCACTGAGTTTGACAGTGGTCTTGGGGATTTCCACATGTGTTATTAAGAATTATACTAAAATAATAAAATCTGGCATTAAGCATGTATGTGTTTCTGATGCCATAAAATTTGGTTACTAGGACATACTTCTTTTGTTGCAGTTGCTAGCTATTGTTACTCTTGTTTACTACATTTTATTTCAACTGGAGATTTTGTTGCCATTTTACACTTAAATAGACTTTCTGATGTCTAAAAGTCTATCATTAGTCAGGGACTTCTTCTACCTTCTGTTCTGATGCCCTCTCAGAAGATCCTTACCAATTTTCTAGACAAATTTAGTCCTGAGTTTCGCTCTAAGCTGTGATGGATAATATGTGCCATGTGGGAGAAACTATTAACCCTTTCATTTCAGCTCATGGTGGCCAATTGGCAGAATCTCGTTTATGCCAGTAGGCAAAATCATTAGCAAAGCAAATACACAGTGATTGTATCTAACTCATATGGCTGTGCAGAAGACTGACCAAGATCAAGTATATGTATTTGAGAAGAACTTCCTAAAGTTAATAAAGACGTTAGTCATTAACTCTACCTGCATTTGTAGATAACAGCAGTGGCCAACTTGCTCAATTTGTTTCTTTTACTCCACACTGACTCCTTTTTCCCCTCATTAACTAAGAAGGGATCTTCTAAGATTACTCTTGTCTGGGAAGAAGGGAAATGATTTTCAGAGTAAAATGCTGCTTACCAAGATAGCACAAGATTTTTAATGCAGCTTCCCCCCATCAAGGTAAACAAATTTCTAGTGAGTTGTATGTTACCAGATCACTGGAGTGGACCACATTCCCAAAGGAATTTCCAAGGGGAAGAATAATTAGAACAGATACGTTCTGAATAATGAACCTGTGTTTTCAAGGTTGATTGCACAATGTAGGAAGACTAAATTTTTTGTGTATAAACAAAGCTGCATCTGCTGTGATCATTAACTGAACAACCTCCTGCAATACATAATTGATGTTTCATATTTTGTCTTTGAGCTGTTACTTCTGCCAAGCATGCCTTGCCCCTTGCTG